>WYDI02038969.1:5579-51855 GCA_009867235.2 Psittacus erithacus | reverse complement strand
TATTTATAAGTCTTGGAATGCATTAAGATAGCTTTCATATTGTTTCACCAAAATGAAATGTATTTTCCTTCTTTAAATCTCTCAGCGTCATTGCAGGTGAAGTTATTTTTTATTCTTGTGTTTCTTGTTGTCACAGTTTGTCATCACAGCTGACGTTTTTAAAGAATTATGCTCTGTGTGTACAAATGTGTGTCACGCTTGCTACTCCATGTTAGAGAAAGCAGCAGAAAATTTTACTGCATCTGGGGGCTGCAATAATTTGTCCTTTTGACACTGACTTAATTTTACACATTTTTCAGGGAACAGAAATGGAATGTGTGCCATGTCAAATTTCAGTATCTCTTTTGGGCCACATGACCATCCCCTTGATCAAAGAAAAAGTGTGTGTATATGATGTCTGACATGGAACAATCCCAAAGCAATACCTATTTAAGATTTCAAACCATAATAAGTCTAGCTTAAGTCATATTTTGTAGATAAGTGTTTATGCATCTGGCACTGGAATTTTGTCCTAAATAAGCAATGTTAAAAATAAAGACATAATGGTCTTAAGAGATTAACAGTGTAAGAGAGTCCATCTTCATGTTATAGAAGAATGTGGGGTTTTTATTTTTTTTAGGATTTTTGCTTAGATACTGAAGTAATGCACACCTAAACAAATTTTGAAGGCATACAGAGTTGGAGCCTGAGCAGAACCTTAAAGAGATATCAAAACCATCCTGTTTTCAAATTCAGCTCTGCTTCATGTCATAGAGCAAAGTTTCTAATAAAGGCATAGTGACTATTTCCTATGTCATTACTTCAAAGCATAACAGTAAATTTAATATAATTCTTGTTTTTTTCTGTTTTATTAACCAGTTAATTCAGGTGATGGGATAGAATACAGCCAGCAGAAGCGTGAAAACATTGGAGATCTGATTCAAGAAACACTGGAAGCCTTTGAACGCTGTGGTGGAGAAAACGCGTTTATAAACATTAAATACATGATCCCTACTTACCAGTCGTGCATATTAAACTGAGCTGTATCAAATGGGATGATTCCATTTGTGTTCTAAAAAAACTGTGTCTGACTCTCTGTGGCATCTTGTTAGTCATGCTTTTTTCTCTACAGCTGCTAAAATAGTGGCTTCTGTGGCATTAAAGTGTTAGCACTATTGTGAACAAGGCTTTCCAATAGATAAATAGTGCCTGTTCCTCTGATTACAATGGTGTACTGTGCTTGTTTGTCCCCTGAAAGAATCACTCCCTTGTAACAGAGCTGACTCGAGCAGGAATTGGAGTTAAACCTTCACTTGTATAGACAATAAAACTATAATTTTCATACACGATTCAGCAGTTGCTGTTCTGTGTCCGCTTGCCCTAAGGGTGATGTCAGAGGCTATAACAAGAAGAGTTTATGCTGACTGCTTAATAGGTGTTTGTCATGGAAGAGAAACACCAGTTCAGCAATGCCTCTCTAGCAGCTGCGCCGAATAATGTGCACTGACATCATACAATAAAACTGTTGAATGTATATAGTAATTACAGTGGAAAAATATATATGGTCCATTATGAAGCACTGTCATTAAATTAATCAATGTTTCTTACACACTCCTCATCTCAGCTTCCAGGTGTTTACCTTTTCATGGAACTTCGGTTCCTCCTGGCAAATATCAGGCACAACTATAGTTTTGAAGACAAGAAGCCCAGAAAGAGCTTCAATAAATCAGAAGAAGATACAGAGTACATAATGTATCAGTCCCTACCAACACTGTTCATCTGGGTAAACACAGAATATACACATATATTTTTAAAGGGCACCCGGTATTTTTTGTAAGTGCAAGGTTGCCATTGCTTCTTTGTTGTTATTATTATGGTATATATGTGTACAAACAATGTACAAAACTATTGTTACAGAAATCCTTACAATTTCCTACTCAGTTTCTCCCTGCATAACCACCACATGGAACTGATGTAATTATGGATTAAAGCAAGGCTATTGAGATTCACTTTATTGCTTTTAAAGCATTTCTATGGAATAAACCTACAAAAAATAAACCAAGTTTCACAATTCTCGAGGGCAAATATTTAAAAATACCGAGTCAGCTCAAAAGAAGGAGATAGGAGCATTGTCTAAAAAGCCTGAGATTCTTAAAAGTACAGACTTTGGGCTCATTTTGCTTTTATTCTGGTTTCTGGAAGCTCTTAAAATATATGCAAGTTGCACTTTCAAGTGTTTCTCTGTAACTGTTAGAGCTCGAAATGCACTCTTTGGTGTCAGACTCATGAGCCTTTTCCAAGTGCTTTTCCACGTCCATATTCACACCCTAAAAGTCTTGCCTGTGTGAGAGACACAGCCCCTGCAATGCTATGTGTTCTCTTGAGTGCATACTGGAAGCGTGGGGAGCACCTTCCCACCTGCTGATACGTTGAGCTGGATCTGTTGTTAGACTCACATTAGACTTGCCTTTTTCTGTCCTGTGGGATCTTCAGCCTGCGGATTTATTTTTTTTTTATTATTACTATTATTTCTTCTCTTTCCTATAATTGAAAAAAACAAAACAAAACAACAACAACCAAAAAAAAAAAACAACCCCACAAAAAAAACAAAAACAAAAACAACAAAACAAACAAACAAACAAACAAACAAAAAACCAAAAAACAAAGCACCCAACCAACAAAATCTAAGGGGAAGATCTTTTCCTCCTCCCACCTCTTTGAAGAACTGCAGCATCAAGTGATGCCACTGGCCACAAGTGCTCACCAGTCCTTGGTTTAGGCATGGCTGCTGCAAGTGTGCCTTTCCCAGGCTTTCTAATTGTTTTTTGGTTCTTTCTGAGTGTTCTTTCACACGTCACCAGGGCTTCCCTCAAGTCCCTAGAGTTTAGGCAGTGTCTATCCTATGACTAACACATACCTGGATGGATGAGCACATCCAATACGCTGCCTCACATCTAGGGTATCTGTAAATCTTTCACCTCCCAGGCAGAAAGGAAGGTGAAGCTTGGCTGTAGGCTCATGTCTGGGGAAACTCAAGAGCTTTGTCTTCAAACCTTGCTGCACAAAGTCTAGCAGTATACGCAGGGAGGCTATAACCACATCTTGTCACAGCCACGCTGGCACTAACAATACAAACTTTGCTTACAGTTTCTCCCCATTTCCCCTCAACAGATCCCTGTTCTGCATTGTCCCTGGCACCACTGAGCCACAATTTTTCATTTACTGGCACCTATGGGTTTGGTTACTGTGGCATTGCAGGTTTTCCAGGAGTACAGAGTGTGTTGGAGGACTGCTGCTTGGAGTGAGCTGAGTTATTCAGCTCGGAAACAAATGAAGCACTTCATAAAAGGAAAAATCCCAGGCCACCTTTCACAACTTAGCTATTTGTATTCTGTCCTTAAAAGAAAGCCCAGTACAGTCTTTGCCTGAGATCAAAAGAAGTCCTCAATAGCTGGCTTCAGCTCCCTCACCACCGGGCTCCAGCCCCAGAGCTGCTTGCAGAAAGGACAGTGGCTGGAAAGGGCTCTTGTTCCTGGGATTTCTCCATCCTGTCAACCCTCTGCATCCCAGCAACGCTGCCGAGGATGAGATGAAGTTGCAGGCTTCTCACCAGCTTTATAACTCTATTCCCTGACTCACCCTTTTTGCATCTCCTGCCCTTCAGCAGTCTAGGACAAGGCTCCAGACTGACAAAGAGACATCATAGAGAATGTGTACTTCATGCAGCTGCAGGCTTGTCCAGACCTGATCCCTTCAGCCCTGTGCTCACTCTTGAAGATTTCTTTCACAAGATGTAGTTTCAACAAGGGGCAACCTTATTGCAAACAATAAGGGCAATAGAGGTTATGCCCATTCACATCAGGAAAAAAAGTATTTACAGCTAAGTACTTTTGCTTACATGTTCAGATGGGAACATTAGCCTCTATCATGCTATTTCTTTGCCTGGACTGTTGCTTTAAAAGTGAACATTCTCCAATAACCTTATTAATTCTAGGAGCTGGACTGATATAAAGAAGCATGATAAAAATCACAGGCTGGTAATTTAGGAACATTGAGAATAAAACTATTTTAAGATATCATTTTACTAAGCCAAACTGTAGGTCCGCCAACCTTGACAGTGTCCCTTTAAGCATGATCAGCAGCATATTTATAGGCAATTACAGCACAGCTCAGAGCACTTTATAAAGCACAAGATCAAGGACCTGGGTGCTTAAGTATATGAGTAATACTATGTCATTCAATACACTGCTCAGCTATTTTACTATGCTCAAAAAATGGAATTGTGTTTAAAAGATAGTAACTGCCTCTCTTTTCACTAGATGGTATAATTGTGGTCACTGACACTAGGGGCAAGCCAATCAACAGTTCCTAATTGCAATCAATTAAAAGGCACTCTGAGCCAGCTGTTTCAAGGGGTATAAATTAAGCATAGTGCCAGTAAGTGTAACTTAGCTTTACAGAATTGGTGTGATTTGTGGTTTATTTGCAGGTCTTTTGTGGCTTTCTAGCTTTCCAGTGACTGCAAGGTAAGGAGTGTCAGTAAAGGAATCTGCATCATAGGTGCTGGTTATATGAAACTAGGTGTTTGAGATGTCTCTAGTTTACCTTGATAAACACATTAGACAGGCTGCCTGGTAGCTGTTTAGCTTGAAGAATAGAAAGCATATGCTAACATTAGGGGGAGAAAAAAGACTACCTGTGGCTGTCTTTGTCTTCATAATCATCAAAACAGGAATAAAGCAGATCTTTTTAATGCTTCTTCTCCAGAGCTGTGTAAGGGAACTCCATAGCAAGTGTCACTGTTCTGGGAATTCTGGCACTTATGAGTGTTGGTGGGTGCTACAAAACTGTCTCTGTGCAAGCTGTTGAGCCACTGACTGGTACAATTTATCTCTGTGAAGATGAGCAGGGATGGAGGTGACTGCAATTCCTGCCCGGCTTGGGCCAGGAGGCTCCTGTAGAAGGCCTGAGCCTTGGCAGAGGATGGGGCAAGCTGATGCCAGCACTGGCAGTGGGGAGCTGGAGCCAGGCTTCTCGCTGGTAGCTTTCCAGTGTTTCAAAGAGATGGAGCTGACAAAAGGAGTTTGAAAAGGGCCTCCCGGGAGTCAAAAACAAAAGGGTTATGGGAAACTGTAAGTAGAAGAAAAGATAGGGGACCCTGGCTGGGGGGGGGGGAGGGCGGGTGCAGGGAGGTGTAAGCCTCAGCCAAGCAGGGTGATAAAAAAAGCTAGAGCAGATGCTATGTGCTCTCCTAATCCTGTCTGGAGACCCTTTGACTTCCAGAAAAGCATTCTTCAGTCTGAGGGGCTCTGCAGGCAGTGGGGCAGTTCACATTTTTCTACTCATCTGTAACATCCTCTGTTTTCTGCTTCAAATAAAAGCAGTGATGTTTGCGGGAACTCTGTGCAAAGCCTGTCTGCTTGCAACCGCTCTGAGCTGCTTTGTGCCTCCCAGAGACCGGGAGAGGAAGGTTCATGCCCTTGCAGGACAAGAAGTTCCTTGCACCAGCCCCATAATCCTTCCGGCGCTGGGGGGGAGGGAAGGGGAGTGTGTGTGGTGGGGCATATCTTTGCTGGGCTTGTTTTTGCTAGGGAATACAGCCTGGTAATGTGTGTGGGGCTCCTCACTGGGAGCTCTCCCCTGCTCAGGCCAGCGTGTCCAGAGGGAGGAGTGGGCCACCAGCCTCTCTGGGGCGGCAGGTGCCCTCCAGTATAGTCTCTGGGAGGTGGGGGGAAGTCTGAGCTGAGGGGGACTACCTGCAGCCTCAGAGAGAAGAGGGTATGTTTGTAGCGATGCTGGGGTCAGCTGTGTGCAGAGCGTCCCTTCTGTGATGACAATTTGGGTGCTTATTCCCCAAATCAGTGATTACTTAACATTTTGCTAACACTTGGGTGTGAGTCAGGCAGCAGCAAACAGCCCAGCTCTTGCAAGCCACCAGTTCATCAGCCCCTGTGCTCTCCCCATGCTGGGGGCTGTGGCTACCCCGGGACAGTGAGTGTCAGCTGGAGCCACTGTGCCCAGCACAGGCAGTAGCACTGCTGCCCTCTCTGTTCTTCCCGTTAGCAGCAGAAGCCCCTCATCTCTGCCACCCTGCTGTGGCACTTGGCAGCTGGGCCGGTGCCCTGGGTCCCCTTCCCCTGGCAGAAAGGGAAGGCTGCTCAGGTATTTTGCTAACAGAGCCCGCCACATGGAGCAGAAGCCTCAAGCTATAGAAGAATGGGCACCCTCATGGGAAAGGAAGTGCAGGGCACAGCTGTACTGGTGTGGCCAGGGGCCTTTTGGAACTTCACCCTCTCTGACAGTGTTGTGAGCACCCATGTGCTCAGGAGCCCTCTGCAGCTCTGCATCCGCTGTGGCCTCCTGACCCTGGCTGCTGAGGGTGTGGGGTGAGAGGGGATGAAATGGGAACTAATACTGGTGCTTTACAAATGCTGAAAGAGAAGTTAAATCCCAGCCTCTGTTCTGTGCCTTAGCAAGGGTTGGTTAAATGCATTGAGAAAGAAAGCAGCCATCTAAGGAGAGAATCATAGTGTTGGGTGTTGTAGGCCTGTCTTGAGAAATGAGTATGACATACCCTTAGTCTACTGAAAGATCTCAGCAATCCAAACTTCCTGTGTTTGTCTGCATCAGCATAATGTTAAATAAAATCAGAAGTTATGGCTGTTGCAGGACAGAAAGGGAGCAGTTACATATTCTGCTGCTGCAACCTCCAATGTGTTGTGGCACAGTGGCAGCATGATGGTCTTGGGTCTCATCTCAGTACCTCTTCCACCTCTGCGGTCATATGAGATATAATTTGGTAGAGATGAGCTGATACCACTGTACTTAATGTGATTGTGGATTAATACATGGGTGCTTTCAGTAGCATATCATAGAACCGCGGGATTGTTTTGGGTTGAAAGGGACCAACCTGGCCTTGAACACTGCCAGGGATGGGGCAGCCACAACTTCTCTGGGCGGCCTGTGCCAGTGCCTGACCGCCCTCACAGGGAGCAATTAATTCCTAATCTAAATCTACCCTTTTTGAGTTTAAAGCCATTCCCCCTTGTCCTGTTGCTACATGCCCTTGTAAAATCTCTTTCTTCAGATTTCTTGCAGGCCCCCTTTAGGCTCTGGAAGACTGTTGCAAGGTCTTACTGGAGCCTTCTCTTCTCCAGGCTGAGCAAGCCCAGCTCTGTCAGCCTGTCTTCATAGGCAAAGTGCTCCAGCCCTCAGATCATCTTTGTGGCCTTCTCTGGACTTACTTGAGTAGGTCCATGTGCTGCTTGTGTCAAGGGCCCCAAAGCTGAATAGAGTACTGCAGGTGGGGTCCCATGAGAGTGGAGTAAAGGGGGAGAATCACTTCCCTTGACCTGCTGGTCACGCTCCTTTTGATGCAGCCCAGGATACAGTTGGCTTTCTGGGCTGTGAACGCACACTGCCGGCTCATGTAGATATGTTGCAGCCACTAGTATCATAACCGGTGTAGGTCTGTGCTTTCCACGGAGTCATGCTGATCTTGCATGAAATCATATTGCTCTCTGGTATGAGTAAAATGATTAAAGAAAATGTGGACAAACTCCTCATAAAAAAGGAAAAATCATGAAGCTGGAAGAGGTCTCCCAATAGCAAGCCCATCTTGTCAGCCAGGTGTGCAACAGTGTTTGATGCTGAGGCCTATGGGTATGGGGGACTAAGGCAGGCAAAATGACTGACATAAAGCAGCTAGCTCATGTTGAATGCTACTGCATTAATTGGTGAGGGGAAGAGGGGTGGAGGTGTTGGATTTAAAGTGTGATTCATCCAGCTCTGTATCGGGTTTCAGTTTGTTTTTTGGGTGTAATTCCTGAGCAATTACTGAAAAACAGCTCATCTTGCCTACCTCCAGCCTGAGAAGCAGGGAATGATATCCTTCCATATTGTGCATTAGTTGCATTACTTTATTTTTGTGTGTTCTTGCTTCCTGCTTCTCCCAGGTCCCTGTAGTGCTGTATTGAGCTGGAAGAGGCACTGAGAGACTGGGGTGGGTAGAGGGGCAGCTGATGAGAAAAAACAAGGAGAGAACCAGCTATTCCGGCAAAGGCTTGTCCCTGGCAGTTTGTTTTGGAGAACTTGTGTCTCTTTCACCCCAGAGCTACTCCCTGGGCATAGCTTAAGCGGAATGTTTCTGGAATAAGTCCTTATTTCTCTTTGTGCATAATGCTGTGGTGTATCGGAAGAAATAGCAGCTCTTTTGCAGGTGGTGGATGGCAGTAAGAGTAAATGGCAGGAAGCTCTTGGCTCTGAGTGCTGAGAGGCCATGTTAGTCCAGCCTTTTGGGCCCTTGCAGCTGTGCATCCCAAATCCCTGTCTCTCTGGGCCACCATTTGTCCCCCCAGACACTACCTGGGTGCTTTCTATGGCTGGGAGTTTTCTGGTCTTTCTTTGGAGGAGCCTTTCTTAGCATTTTCTGCAGCTGTCTTCTCTAGATGCTGCTGTCTCTTCCCCAGCCTGTGCGCAGCAGCTAGTGGACTTGGTGGACTAGATGTTGTCACTATCATAGCTGGAAAATCATCAGGCATTGTGGAGCTGTGCCTGGCTCCTCCTGGCCAGCAGTGCAACCTGCTGAACCTCTTTGCCGCTTTCCCCCCAGGGACTGATGGACCTGCTGTTGATAGTGTTGCCTTAGAGCTGGAGCAAGCCAGTTCCTAGGGAGAAGCAAGAGACCCTGAGATGGGTAGTCTGCATTTCCCCCCACCCTTTAGAAAGCAACTATATTCTTCCTGAGGGGAAAATATAATAGTACCTAGTAAAAATAGTGCTTTATGTGCACTACTCTAAGTCCAAAGACAAAACCCAGATCTCTTCAAATGGTCTGGGTGTGGGGAAGGGGAATACTTGAAGCCCTTGTTCAGCCCCACACTTCACAGTGTGAATTATTCTTCAGCTATTCACTGGAAGAATTCCATGCCTGAAACTTTTTATTAACACTGAATCATTTATGTCTGTTACAAAGGAAGAAATTGCTACTGCACTGCCTCAAGAATCAAAGTGAAGGGAACATCTGCTCTAAACTTCTTGCGTCCGATTATTGCTTGCTATGCATTATTACTTACAGGAATAATGTGACTAAATTAAAGCTTTTTTCCTTGTGCCTGCTTTTATGCATCACTTTGGCATAAAATGTGTGGCTTGCTTAAAATCAACCTACAGCTAAAACTATGTCCGCATAGAGCTGAGCCCACGTGTACTTTGATGCAATTAAGGGCACAATTGAAGCATTCTGAAAGATTGCCTTTAAAAGGCCTTTTGTTCACTCCCCCATAGGGGCTGGGTGTACAAGCATGTGAAAATGCAACATTAAGAAAAAAAACCCTCTGTGAAGGATTCTGTAGTTGTGGAGTGATGTTTTCTGTAGCTCAGCAGCTGAGTGTATCCGAAGGCAGGGGAATGACTTGCACTGGGAGGGTGATGATAATTTTGATTGGAATCCCCCGCATCACAAGAATGTTCCTAACGAGGGAGGAAAAACCCACCAGAAACATTCCAGGGCTGTGAACCTGCAAGCTGCTGAGACCAGCGTCCGAGCTGCTCTGCAAAGAGCAGCAAATCTGGCTACTTCTGCAGGAGGCAGGGAGAGTTAGGGGTTATTTTTCCTTTTTCCTCCTTTCTGAAGCACTTGTGGTATTACCAACGAGCTGAACCAATTGAAAGAACTATCTGGAAAATAAAGCTCTTGAACTTGCATGCCTAGAAACCTTCCAGCACCATGTGCATAGTAGAGGCCACGTATCTTGCAGAATAACATATTTCAGAGGAGGTTTAAGAGCTCCAATTGAATAAAGCTTTCTCTGTGAAATATCTTTATGAATCTACAAAGCAGTTAAACCCTCCTTGGGAAAAAAATGTGTACATCTCTTGCGCTGCAGTGGCAGTGGTGTAGCTACCACTGGGGCCTCTTTAATAAGGCTTCCTCATCACAGAAATCTAAACTACTAAATTCTGACCATTTGCTTTTAAACCCTACCTCTCTATATACGAAACCCCTATATAACAGTGTTCTGGCCTTCATTAAGAAATGGATCCTGCTACTTAAAGCCAGCAGTGACAATAACAAGGCCTAAATTAACTCAATAATACATTTTTCTATCAATAATTTTATGACTGATATAGTACAGGATTGGTTTTTGTGTGTGTTATAGCAGCTTTTAAGTATAAGGCAATTTAGGTACCACATGCAGTCCTAAAACTGGGCAGTTGGAAGTCCTGCAGTGTTCCTTCATCCATACTGTAACGGTTGGGTTTTCTCCTTAAAGAAAGAAAAATAATATTCCTCTGTTTTCAGTGGGGTTTTTTTAAGTTTTTATTCCTCAAGCTTTTTCAGCTCCCCAAGAAGATGGCTGCATCACCTCTGCTTAGCAGCTTCCTCTCATACCCACAAATATTTCCAGCTTTTTATTACTAGTGTGTAGCATTGCACTCACTGTCTTTTCATGTTGCCCATATTGTTATAATTGCATTTGGAGAATGGAGATGGATGATGTGTTGAGTGTGTGTTCGGCTTCCTCACAGCCCTCACTCATGGAAGTTTTCTGTAACTTGATCAATAGAAGCCAGTTGTACAAACAGTAGTTTTTAAATTTCAGTTTTTGGTTTCAAGTTTCCCATGAAAATTTAAATGTCTTCCTTGCATTGTACAGCGCAGTTTCATTTGCTTTGCCTGATACATGCATCTCGTGATGTTGTCTCCCTCTCCCTCTTGTGAAACCACAAGGCTGACACTCCTGGGCTTCCTGGTCCATGCAGACACATGCACCCACCGTCTCAAAAGCTTGGAGAAATGACTGCTTTTTCATAAATGTTCCTGAATAAACCTCAAAGGGTGGATGTTGCCACTGAGGTGCAGAGGTGTCTGGAAAATTGGCTGGAGGTTGGGTGAAATGAGCTGCTCCCTGCCCCCAACCTGTGGCTGGTCTTGTGAACCAAACTGGGAGATGCCCTAAAAGCTGTGGCCTCCAATAAGGTCAGTGAAAGGACCCTTCCCCAGAGTCCTTAGTTTAGTGGCCACCTCACACAGCTGTGCATGGTCCTGGAGGTGGTCAGGTGCTGCTGAGCCCAGCCCTGCAGCGCCAACCTGTGCATCTCCACACCATCCAACCTGCTCCTGGCAAAAGGAGATGCTTGATGTGCTCAGTGTGCTCCGGGCTGCCAGAGTCTTTGTGCATCTGCTTCTTTCTTGCCATGACAGATGGTGGCTGCAGCTGGCAATTGGCATGAGCCAGGCTTGGTGGCTGGGAGGAAGAGGCAGAGGCACCAGGGCAAGGCTTTGAATGCAAGATATTTTTTCAAGGGAGATATCTCTGCTGCTTCTCTCCACTAGCTTTGCTTCAGGCAAGAACAGGTGCAACATACATGCTGCAAATACAAGAAGACTGGGGAAGAGCTGTGACCACTCACTTCTGATGCTGGCAAAAGGCCACTTTCATTTGTACTTCTTGGTGGCCATTGTGGGCCACTGCAGAGCCCTCTTCCCCAGGGTCAGCAGTGCCCTAGGGACAGCTGGAACCTGAAGTGCTGCTGCACAGTTAGGAAGTGTTGCTATTTCTGCTTTTAGCTGAGCAAACTGAAGTCTCACAGAAAACGTGTTAGAGCAGAGGGTGAAACCCAGCCACTTGCACTAACAACTGCTGATGCCGTTCTGGTGCCAGACCTCTCCCCCTTGCTGCTTGGTCTCAATGAGAGTGAAATGGGGAAGTGATGCCATGTGACTGCTCTGGTTTCAGTTCAGCATGTGCAGAAATTGCTGTAGCTGTACTGAGCAGCTAAATATTGCCTGGTTTAGCCTTCAGATTGTCCTTAATGAAATCAAAGGGACTGTTAGCATGAAAAATGAGAGCAAGAGCTGGCCCCTGACCTTGCCTTACACTTACATTGTTGCTGTGTGGTAGGTTGCAAGTTTTTATTCCTGGGTAATTTTTCTTCTACCCCAAGCAGTACTTCAGAAGAACAGTTTTTAAGTTTAACCATATCTCTGTCTTACAGCCGTGAGGTCATTTCAGTTGATCTCTGTGTTGCTTTGGTGTGTGCAGTTTTAATCTGTTTTACTCATTAGCTCAACTGCATTTTACCAGCTAAATGACTTTCTACAGAAAAAGTCAGGAGGCTGGAGAGGTCAGTCTCTCGTGTCATGTTGTGATTTGATATAAGTATATAAAATGTATAAAATTAAAGTATAAATGTAAAACTAAATATGAATATAAAATGAACAAAAATATGTAGATATATATTAAAATATGTAAAATAGCATGGACCTTGCTTCAAAGACTGGCCTAGGTTAAAATCAGTGATATGATCTATTTGTTTAGGAATCTATACAAAACTGCTGCTATCAGATAATAGTAAGAATTGTGAAATTTGCTACGAAAGATGTTTTCTTGAAGTGAACTTTATGCCTCTTTGCTGATTTCAGTAAATTCCCAATAAAAGTGCAATAAACCCAATGCCATAAAAGCACATATAGAGGGTTTGCACTACAGGCTTTGCAGCTGCCTGACTTTCCTGCTGCATGTGGTACCCAGCCTGGAAAAGCCCATCTCACCTGCAGCACATGATGCCCAAGCACACCTTGTCATTGGCTGCCCCCCTCTGATGCTGTGCTTGAGGGAGGGAGGAAAATAACCACAAAAACCTGGGACAGCTGATGCCCAAAGCACCTGAGAAGGGCGTGGAGCAGGGGCTGCACCCCTTGGGGACAGAAAAGGGTCAGCCTGCTTCACAGGTAAACATGCAATTTGGGAGCAAAACTAAACTGGGAGGAGAAGGGACAACACACCAAATGTGTGATAGCAGCTGCTTGTTCTGGAATAGGGGATAGACTCTAAACTTGAATTTAACAGGGAAACATTAAACTGTATGTTTATGCCTGACTCATTTTTCTGCTATGAAACCCAATTCAAATAGCAGAAATGGGAAGGAATAAATACCAGATAAATTAAGGCTGAATCAAGCTGAAAAAAACTTGCCTATTAAACTGACTAACCTTATGTCTGCAATAGTGGGAATGTTGTGAGATGCCTCAGTGAGGGTTGGGGGGATGTGATCAGGCAGGGTGATGGTAAGGACCACTGCAGGAGCTCACGTTTGCCCTAGAGCAAATTTATGTCTGCACCTATCCAAGTGGCACAACTGCTTCTTCCAAAATTTCCTAGGTACAAAAGTACCGTGTCCCCTGCAGCCCCAGCTGGAAGGGTTGCCTCTCTTGAACAAGATCAACAGGTCAAACCCCAAATTTTAATTCCCGTACAGGAACCCAGATGTAGCTGCTCATAGGCTTTGCCTGCTGCGCTGACAGCTAGCATGGTTCAGGGTGGGATGTGCTGGAGAGGTGTGCCATATGGATGTGGACATGCTGCTGCAGAGCAAATGAGAGTTCAGCTTGTCTTATAAACTCTGCTGAAATATTTGTCCTTATGCCCAGAGGCTGGGTCCTGGGCTATTTTCTATGTGTTTTGTCTCTGGCTTCTCCTCCAGGAAAACAAAATCTAGCACTGAAGGCAAAAGGCAGAGCTCTCTTCGTCTGCCCACCCTGTCTTGCTTTCCACACTGCCTCACTAAATTTGATTTATAGCTGAGTACAGAAGAGCAGAACCAGCCTTCCCAGTTGGTCACAGTCATTTTTTTAGCTCAGTCCTATCTATATTTATATGGGATAATATGTTATCATCCTTGAGCTGTGTTCTTGAGCTGGATCATGATCTACTGCTGCTGTCTGAGTCAATTACAGCAGCCTTTTGGACACCAAATGAGAAACAGCAGTAAGTATGCTGAGGAGGTGGCTGGTTTGCAGACCCTGCATGTGGGCTCTGTCTCCCCATCTGATGACCTGTTTGGGCTCCAGGTGGAAAGTCCTCCCATGGACAACTCTATAGTGCCAAAGGAGAAATACACAACTGCTGTTTCAAGGGATGGATCTGAGCTGACCTGCATCTGGGCAAAAATGTCCAGACAGATTATGCCTCAGTGAATGCCAGGCTGGAGAGAGGGAGCAGAAATAAATTGCTGTCCCGGCAAGTGCTACTTGGATCTGTCCACTTAGTCCCAGCCTTTGTGGTGTTCAGCTCAGCACACCAGCGTGTGCTCAGAAATGCCTCTGCACAGGGACAGAGTCCACTGTAAGCAGGAAAAATGGAGCAGAGCTCCACTGAAAGGAAGGAAAGAGCTGAAGAGGCAACATGAGCATAGGGGGAAACAACATCAAAGGGCTGAAGGATTAAGAGGTTTTGCTCTGTTAAAAGGAAGGTGAAAACAGCTAATGAAAAAAGGAGCAAATGTTCTGGGAGAAGAGGGAAGAGACCAGTTGTGTATGGGAGGAGAGAGGCAGCAGAGGGAAGAAGGTTAAGGCAAGGAAGATTGGTGGTGAGAAAGAAGGAGGAAGATGCAAATTAACTAAAGAGTGAAGAAAAGTATGTATCTCTGTAGTAGGGGGACAGGAGGAGGCAAAACTCTTATTGGGCTTTCTCTGCTGTAGCAGGAGGATATGGCTGCTAAATCAGCATCCTTATAGCTGCCCACTCACTCCTCTAGGAGGTACCAATCCTGAGCTTGTACTGTGGGACACCACGGTGCTGAAAAAGCATTAAGTGGATAAAACTGTGATACAAGACAAATAGATACTTATGCCTGTGTAGGAAGGAGAATACTGCTTAAATATTTAATGTTTTGGTTTACAATAGTTTAATGGTGTTAAAGCATCTAATACATGCTCACAAAAAAAAAGTCAGCATTTTGAAGCTATAAATTACTCTGGCTGATTTTTTCCCCCTCTCTAGGTAAAAGTAATCATTTGACAACAGGCACCCTCAAACAGTTCAGCCCATGATAGTCTCATTACAAGCTAACATATTCTCTCACATGTCTGAACCAAACCACTGAGAAAGTAATAAGTGATCATTCATAGATGCAGACTGGTAGCTAATAGCATCCTCACTTACCTTCTAAACACTGAGCACAGTTAAAATAAATTCAGGGTGTATGCATGCGGAAAACTCGATTGCAGTCACATCAGAGATGAACCAAAAATGAAAGCATTAAGAATAGCTAGTGTAAAATAATGACCTATAAGAGACATCAGCCAGAGAGGACTTCACATGCCCTGTAATCATCTTAAAGGGGCTTTGTCAGTTTTTTCAGGACCCACACCCCAGTAAACGTCTGTAGTTCTTTTCAAGTAGATGCTCTATATCATTGAGTGCTGAAGCTAGGTGGAAACGCCTTTCCCAGTGAGGCCTCAGGAACTGTGTGGTGTTTCCTTTTCTAGACACATGTAGGCTTCAGTCCCTGTTGTGTTACTGGAGAAGTAAGCCAATGCATCTATCAGATAGGATGAGTATGGTGGAAAGACAGATAAAGGTGGATGTGCCACTTTGTTCCTCTGCTGAGGCTGTCAAGGCTTCCAGAGCCCATTAAACTGGAAGTGTTTTAAAGATCCATTTTTTAAAAGTATTTTTAAAAAGTGAAGAAAAGCCTGTGTGCACCTTGCAGGTTCATTAGGCTGTGGTGAATGCTTCAAGTCACTGATGTTTTGGGAAATAGTCCTTCAAATTTGTCACGCTTGACCTGTGGTTGCTTCTTCACATAGGGCAGCAGCGTGGATGTGGTGCAGGGGTGTTATATGGGTACAGCCCCAGGTGGCCAGGCCAAACAGGAGAGCTGTCACAAGTTCTGCAGTGCATGGAAATGGCTATTTTATGGATAATACTGTGTAGTGATTTATTAAAAGCTGTGATCCTCCAGCAGCTTTTACTATATCATCATAAACCAACACTCCTTTATAGTACATTAAGCTGGGTAATTCTGTTGGTTCCTCGCTAGGGCTGGCAAAAGTATATTTAAGGTTGCTTCACGTGGGCTGATGAGCTGTCTATCCTAAAATGAACATCGAGAGGAGGGAAAAGCCAACTGGGCAGCACAGTGTGGATGTTTTGCAGGGCAAGGGAACCCAGTATGGAAAGCTAGATCATCACATGAGTGTCAGTGGCTTACATATGTACCACAGCACCAGTGAAAATAAAGGCAGAATGTGTCTTTCTGGGTTTAATGATTAAGGCAGGTAATTAGAGCTCATTGTTTCCTGCCCCTGCTCTCCTATTGACTTGCTGTGGAACACTTGGGTTGCAGCTTGACCTCTTTATGCCCCAATTTTCCTTTCAACAGCATGGGAATACTAGCTGTTTTGTTGAGGTGTTGCGATGCTCAGTTAATTGAGGGAACATGCCAAATGTTCCCTCAAATGTTAAACCCGATGAAAACGATATTCAGAGTGCAGCATTATTAGGATGTATACAAGTCTGCATTTTGGGAAACGTTTAAATTCCACCTCTTATATATCCTTTACAAATGGAACTTTTAAAAAAGCAGGGCAAGCACTGCTAACACAGCTTTGCCACACACTGTCAAGTGCTTATAAACTCTATTTATAGCTACAGTTAAAGATTCAGATATGCAAGTACTCCATTAAAAGACCACATTAATGAGCCCTTAGAGAAAATATCTCACAAAGCCTTTTGAGCTCATAACTGCTCAGTTGTGCAGGGCTTCTTGCTTGTTAACATTCATAAAATATAAATACTGTATACTAAACACCAGCACTTTGTGGATTGCAATGACTTATCTCCCCATTAAGTGTAACTTGTGCGAGTGGAGAGGCAGCAGCAGAAGTGTCAGTGGGGCTGCAGAACTCCATTGCAGGCTGTCAGTTTGCACCAGTCACTCTCACACGACCTTATCTGGGGGCCTTTCTTTCCAGTGTTAAGCCGAGTGTCAGATTGACTCACAGGTCAGTATCTGTGAGTATAATTTTAGAGAGAGCAATCAAACCTATTAGCTGAGAGTGGCAGAGGTGGGCCTGCTACAGCAGCAGCTCCAGAACATGGCAGGTATTCAGAGCAAAATCCAATAGATAAAAGTCACGAGAGATCTTTCCCTAGCTCCCCTTTGACATAAGCTGGGAAGCGTCATTTGAGAGAGAAAAAAGTTGCTATATTTGAGTTGTCATTATTTCCCTGCTGTCCTTTCTTGTCTGCAATTATGCAGTTCCCATTTTCTCGTTCTCTCCTCTCCCAGAACTCTGTATTTTAGGTTGTGACAGATGTTCTTGCTTAAATGTTTTTGGCATATGTTTTACCTGCAATTGCTTTATCAAGGCTGCATTGTGTAAACAAACATCACTTGAGGCCATTTAAGAATAATTCTCTGTAACCTTTAATACTGCATTTTCACCCATCCATGAGTTGCAGAGCACTTGAGCACTGGGGAAGACCATTTCTCGTTTTGTATCTGGCTCTCCACAAGCTGAAGAAACTGAGGTAGGGAAATATGAAGTGACTTGTTGGACACTGCTGGCACTAGAAACCAGCCAATCTATGTCCTTTTCTATGTGCTTTTGGTCCCGTTGCCTTTCAAACAGAAGGTGCCCTCCTGGAAGGAGCACTTCTGCTTCTGAAATGAAAAATAAGGACAGCAGGCTTAAAAAAGCTTCAGGGCAGTTCTTACTGTTCAAATGTGTCATTGATTTCAGAAGTGCATTAGCAGGCTTGTTAAGCAGGACCTAGAGTGCTTAGCTTTATATTATGGTGGTGAGTACCTGATTGTTCAAAATATTAGTCTCTCATTTTAACAGCAAACTGGTTAGTGCCATAAAGTACCCAGTGCTGTGACTGCTGCCTGATTACTGACTGCCTGATAATACAAGGTCATTTGCATACAGTTGGTGATGTAGGTGAAGGCAGGGCTGTGGCACCACAATGGACTTCTTCCTGCTGCTCTCCTTGTTAATTTCCCTTTCTCTGCCTCTGTCAGTCTGCCCTGTGTCCTCTGTGTGAGCTCCTGCTGAGGCCCTCACCCTGAGTGCCACTGCATTTCTGCCCATCCATAGGTGAGAATTGAGTGTCACGTGTGCCAGTAATCTGGGCAACAGCAAGAAAAATCCCATGGCCCAAGGGGTGGCTTGCTGTGCTGGGAGACCTGGATGGGCTTCACTTGGCCTTGGGCAGCTGAACCCTTGTACAGTGAGCTGGCAGTCCTGGCCTCAGGGCGGTCAACAGGAATGGAGTCAGTGCATCAGCTGGCCAGATGGGCATCTATTAGGATGTGGTGAATCACTTTCTTGACTCCCCTGGCTGTGCAGACTGATTTCCACTAATTAAAAGGGGAGAATGATCCCTGGTCTGCAGGTTCCTGTTCAAATGTGTGACAGAGTCTTGTGTTGTCATGGTTTAAGCCTAGCCAGTAACTCAGAACAGCTTTAACATCAAAGATCAAGAGAAATTCAGTCTAGAAAGCCTGTGTCTCATGTCATCCCACATGTTGTCAGATAAACTCCTCATGGAGCTGTGGATGAGAAAACCACCAGGAACAGGCTGAACCCTGACTTTAGAATTTCAGTCAGCCACATGTGGCCTGCAGTCCTGAACCTGAGCACCTGCAGGCACGGCCATAGTGCGCCTCCCCTTTGGGCTGTCTTGGCTCCTCAGGCAGTGGACAACAGAGTAAAGACTGGGGCAAAGGGGGGAGGGAGGGGGTACAACATGGCTTTTGTAACCTACCATCTCAGCACCAGCAAGGGTTTTGTGCCTGTCTGGGCAGAAATGGTTCTGTGGGGTTTCAGCAGGGGAAATATTGGGGTCTGCAAGTCTTATGGTCTTCCAGGAGCAGCTGGCAATGGAACAAGAGGCTGTGGGCTTAGGGCTTACAGCAGCGTCAACCTCTTACATCCACAGGGATTCAGTGTTCAGGAGGTTCATCTCCTCTTTTTTTTGCATCTGTGTAGGAAGCAAATTCCCACCACGGAGGAACCGAATACTTCAAACCGCTACAAAGCAAACAGGTCATATCCATGCCCTCCATGATTTAGGTGGTGTGGGAAAACAAAGCAAGCTGAAAAAAACCCTGCTATCAGAGTCCTGCCTTGATGGAAGCGATGCTGACTGAGGGCTGGCCCAGCCTTCAGCTGTGTGAATTAAGGACATATACATTAAGCTTCTGTGTGAGGGCAAAGGGGAAGACGAGGGAATCACGTGGGCATGAGGAATTAACAAAATAGTGCTGGTGGAGCAGGATTTGCATGGGGGACAAGGGGGCTGGAAAGTGTTAGAAAATGGGAATGCAGCCAGGCTTCTGAAAAAAAAACCCAACCCAACCCAGTGACTTAAAGAATCAGGAAACAGTTTTTATTTTCAGCTGAATTAGTTATGCACTTAATCACATTCACAAATGTGGATCTTATCTTCTGTACCTTGTTTTCCCTCTCCATAAAATGTAAATAATTACACTTTCTTTACTCACAGAGTAGTGTGAAAACAAGCTTGTTCCTATCTGGGAAGCGCTTATATGCTATATAGGAACTATAGCAAACGCTATGAATATAGAGCTAAATTTGTGGGCTTGTGTTGTGGCACTTGGCATCTGCCCAGATACACTATGCATCAAGCTGAAGGGCTAACGGAGGAGGATATGAAAACACGGGCCAAATTTAATGAGTTCTGAAATCAGGAACATGTGACTCACCAAAATTAGAAATGCAAAAGCTTTGAACTCACAGAAGACATTGAGAGAGGCATATGTATTCTTAAATAAACAGCAAAGACAGTGAAGTGGTAGGATACAGGGGGGAAATGCTCAAACATGTAGTCCATGGAGTTCAAGAAATCCGTATGCCATTGAGAAGTAAATCTCCTTGGAGTAGAAATGACCACTGCAGATGACTGGGAAAACACAAAGAGCAATAATGAGAGAAGAATATGAGACCTATAAATCAGCAGGGTCAGCGCTGCAGGAATGGGTACAAGAGCCTATTGTGAAAGAAGAATGCAAGAAAATAATCCGAAATGCTAAGAAAGTAAAAGAAGATGGGAAAATATGTGAACACAATAAAAGGTTTTATAAATTTGCTATATAGGAAACCAAGGGTCACTAGGGGAAACAGCCATCGCCTTCCTGAGCAACAGAGAGGCTACCTTGACAAAAAGAGGGATATTGCTAGGAAAATGAATTACTACTTGGTACTTCAGTATTCAGCAGGGAGAGGTAGAAAGTCTGTCACAGTTTCTATACATTTTCCAAGGACAGGAGATAAACAATCATTAACTGTAAAGGCTACCAAGGAATCAAGTAACTGCCTAAACCCACCAAAATAAAGAACTATTACAAAAGTGGGCTGTTTACACCCCACATTTCTTTAAAAAAAAATAGATGCTAAAGGAATTAAATCAGGCACAAATCTT
Source organism: Psittacus erithacus (assembly GCA_009867235.2). Taxonomy (NCBI): domain Eukaryota; kingdom Metazoa; phylum Chordata; class Aves; order Psittaciformes; family Psittacidae; genus Psittacus; species Psittacus erithacus. The sequence goes on along the minus strand of WYDI02038969.1, from coordinate 31,639 downwards.
TAGCTGACTCAGGGAGAGGTACCTGGGAAATGAGGAGGAGACATTGCTGCATCCCAGACTTTTAAAAGAGAATAGTGGGGGAAGAAGTATCTATGAGCTTCAAGGAGCACTTGAGAAAGCTGATTAGCATTGCCAGAAAGGCAGATATAAATGGAAATCAGTTCTTTTACTTCATTGCATAAAAGAATTAAAAAAGAGGTTGAGGAATAATAATGAATTTTAGCATCCTCAGATTTCAAGAATAGAAAGATTCAATGCTCCATGAGACATCACTGTGTAAGATGGGAGGTATGGGACTGAGTAGAGAATGTTTAGGTTAGAGGTGGATAATGAGGTGAGATGCTTGTCTGTTGAACAATGTGGCACTGTACAGCTGTCACTTGGAAGAAAGCACAAGAAAGTGAGGCCATCAAAGAAAAAGGCATAACTGAGAGCAAAGAGGAAAAAGGCTTTTGGAAGCACAGGATGTTTGTATATGGAATTTAACCTGAAAGCATGTGAAGCTGCAAAAATGAAAGTCAAGGTAAAGGTACCTTAAGGAGATAGCTGAGCAAATCAGTACAGGAAAAATATCTGAGGATGACAGCCAAATTTCTGTTTGTGCTCCTTTTTTTCATTCAGGGAATGAAAGAACTAGGTGTGAACACTGCAACATCTAATTTTTGTGTGCTTTGATGGAGTTCATAATCTTTACACATACATTTACAGTGCACAAGGAGACATAGCTTCCTAGCAATGGGACCCAAAGTTTGTTTCGCATTAAGTGGGCAATTACCCTACAAGAAGTGCTGTAGATACCTAGTGGCATAAGGTGGCTCAGTGTCTATTTCCATTGGGTGTTTGCTGCTGTGAAGCCAGAGCCCGGCTGGAGCTGGGTCACAGATGCTCCTTTTGGCTGACTTCTCGTTACCTCTTGTTATGACAAGTAATCAGAGAATGTGGCTGGGATGCGGGGAAATTGAGTTCAAAGCTCTTCCTCTTCCTGGAGGTGTTTCAGCCCATAGCTCTCCTGTGTAATGCCTTCTTGGATTACGTTTATCAGCTTTCCTCCTGAGGAATCTGCAATCGTGCTGCAATTGGTTGACAGAGAGAACAAGAGCCGATGGCTCAGCAGGACCAGCCCCCATGGCCCAGGTGTCCTCCAGCATGATATGAAAAGTGGGAAAAATTGAACGTGTTAGTATTGAAGTTTGGGTACCAGCATTCATCTGCAGAGGGAGGGATGCAGAAGGGAGGTAAGGGAAAATGGGCAACCTTAACTCTATGTAGAGCTCCAGCATAGTTTTTGAAAGTAAGAATATTCAGATACATTGAGGTAAAGAGAAACTGGAAGAAACCACTACATTTGAGTATACAGCAGCAGATTGTGCCAGATTGACTGATACCTTCCTTTAATTAAATTGAACTATGTCCTAGATGAAGGAAATGCTTAGTCCTCCTGCTTAGAAAACATAGGTGATTGGTGAAGCTGGAGGACCTGAGAATAAAAAAGGGCACTGTGAGACAGATTTGGCTAATGGGGAAATGACAGTGGGCAAGTTTGAGAATGGGTGTAATAGAGTGCAGTTAACAGAGGAGTTTATCAAGAATCATCTTCAAGACTTTGTGACCTTGGTTCAAAAAAGAGGTAATGATGACATTTCCTGCAGCTACAGCATGAGTGGAGAGGGACAGCTGATGCTCTGGGGCCCTTGAGCTGATGGCTGAATGCTTTGGTGTCTATAGAGGCAGCCTGGGGATCGTAGTTAGGCACTAAAGTTAGGTGCTTACAGTGAGCTGCTGTGAATAGCTTCCTTTCCCCTGGAAGAAATTCTTCCTTTAACGAATGAATTTTACTGTAGTAATGTCCCTGTGTATTTCAAATTGGTATTGTTAAGCTATTATTGTAAATGACTTGTAGACCAAGGTGCATGAGTTGTCAGCTGTATCCTCATGCACGTTTTCATGAATTTAGCCACAAAAAAGATGAAAAAATCTTTATTAACTCCTAACTGTCATAAAGCAAATCAGGGATCCTGACTTCTAACCTAACTCCTGTTGGCATTTACCTATCTTCTAAGCACTTGTTTTTGCTTTTTTGTGTGTAGATAGTGAGACAGGAAGGGACACTAACTGCATTGTTATGGCTGCAAAGCCTCCTTGAGCATTAAACTTTTCTGTGCAGTCTAGACACTTACATGCATACATTGTATTTCCATCAGCAGATGTGGATTTCTCTTCTGGGAGACCTTTACCCTTAGTGAACTGAGGCAGTAATATGTCAGGTGTCAACACCAGGCCTGTCCTACACTTAGATATTACACAAACCTTATTTTGAAATAGGGCTCAGTCTTGACTTACATGGACAAAAAGAGCCCACATTCCTCAGCACTGAGGCAATTTTTATCTCTGAGGGCCTGGGCTTTGCTGATGTAATCATGCATCTTCAACTTACTGACAAAAATGCATTACAAAACATCACTCCATACCATAGTCCTTTTTTTTCCTTTTTTTTTCTTTATTTTTTCCCTCTCCTCTCATTAATTTCAATCACGTAATAAGAAAAACCCAGTTATGTTAATTGGTATGACTCCCCTCAAGGGCATTGTGAAGCATGAAATAATTCCATTCATTACTGGCAATGCAGGGACACGAGTTTCTCTTTGAGGGTATGTCTCGTCTTGTGATCTGGTGACCATACAGAATGGCAATAGGACTAGGGACATATTGTTTTAAAATTAACAGTTTGTCAGGGAGGGGTTGGAAGGTGGTGGGGAAAGAGGAAGCTTAGAATTCCAGAGATTACGTTTGACTTTGAGGCTCTTGGAGACTGATGCATCTGACCGATATTTATCAGGCAAACCCAGCTGCTGAGACATTCTTAGCCCCAGTCCTTGTTTTTGTTTTTAAAGGCAGCTGAGCTGGTGTTTGAAACATGCCAGGGACCAGCAGAAGGCTGAATCAATGTAAAGCTGCTCAGATTCATTTCTCCTTTTTTATTTTTGGAGGCCAGAATTTCGTTTCCCTAAAACGCAGTAAGAGTTCAGACGCGAGCTCCTAAACTGTCCCAAGCTCTGCTCAGTAATGAAGCTATGGCCAATGGCTTACTGATGTTTGTCCTCTGCTCTAACAGGTAGCCCATAGCCTGCCAAGCAAACACCACAGTCCTCGTGCACAAACGTAGGTGATTCTAGCTGAGGAGGAAGAAAGAACCAATCTCTTTTTTCTTTTTTTGTTTTTGCTGAGCTAGCGAGAAAGCTTCTATTGCTACTTTGCTGCATTTGCAACATTTTCATTAGCAAAGGAGGTTTTTTTGGAAACCAGGCTGCCTTTGTGTGGAGGAAGTGAACCTCCTGATGGCTGTCATTTCCCTTGTTTCCAAACAGCTTCTTGTCTGAGCATACAACCTCCACTTGTCTTGCTTAACATCTGGCCATAAAGGAGCAGGGAAGTTTCTGCCAGCTGTTCCTCTGCTCTTTTCCTTGCTGTTCTCAGATGATGTCATCACATCTTTACTGTAGCTTTAATTCTGCTGGATATGCATACTTGTAATATGCATACTTTTGGGTATTGTTCATTCTGTGCCCCGGATAGATTTACTGGTTTGATGACATCCTTCCTTACCACTGAAGAATAGGTCCAAGCCAGCACTGATCCATGTTGCATGGGTGTGTTCATTAGCTAAGTGCAAAATACAGAACAGCATCAGATATATAGATTGTTCAGTCTCTTGAGCAGCCTCTGTGCTGAGGATTACTCATGAAAAATAATCCGTAAAATGTGTTGCAGATGAAGGCTATGACACGAGAGATAACCTCACCATTAAAGGTCTCATAATGCAAGAACATCTCCCTCACAGAAATGGAAACAAGGATAACATGTCTTTTAACTGAATCAATAGAGATCAATGCAAAGACAATAACTCAAGAAATGGATGCATTAACCAGAGAGTAAGCACCAATACACTCCCAAGTTGAACCGTGGCCCTGTAATTAGATGTACTGAGGGGATACAGACCATGTTATTAAAAATGATTGAAATAGTAAGCAAAAACCTGAAACATAAAAATAATTACAGGTTTTCATTTAAATCATATTGTGTGGTAGAAACTGAGATTTGAAGGAGGGAGACACCAGAATAAATTAGTTTTATGATGAGGAGTGAAGGACCTATTTGTCCCCTGGTGTTATCTACAAGTTAGCCATCTGTAACAGGGGATGTGACTAACTGACTTGGCGGAAAAGGAGCAACATCAGCCAGGGGCCATGTAGTCACTTTCTCCAGGCTACCCTGTGCGAGAGCAAGCTTTCCTGTTGCATCTGAGTAAAGGCTGGGAATACGTATTTCATGCTTTTACCCACGTTTTCAGGAAGAAAAAAAAAACAACCAACAAATAAAACAGCAAAAAGCTATAACAGTTCCAGGTTTCACAAGCGTTTTGGAAAGGTTTATGCAGTTGGAAGAATGGTAATATGCACGTGAGAGCCAAAATCCCCACTGGAAGAACTGGGCAGGAGGGGTGGAAAAGGCAAGGGAAATACACAGTAAGTGTGGCAGCTGACAAGCATAGCTGCTGCCACTGTAGGTATCCTGTGCATGACAGAGCTGCTGAAAACAGTGTTGATAAGAGTCTACCCCAAGATTTTGAGAGAGACGCTGACTGTACGCAACTCCCACAGTAATCACTGGGAGATGTAACTGCTTAGCATTGCTCAAAAAAAGAAAAAACAGCAGGCTATAGATGTAAGTCTAAATATACTGACTGTGTGATCTTTGCTGGGTCTTGCTTTGTCAAAGAATAGGCTGAAATCCAAAGTTACGGGGAGTGTATGTTTTCATTCCTGAGCCCTGCTATCACACCCATGATGACTGCTCTTTCAATTTCAGTGCCTTGCTTTTTGCATTGCACTTTCCCATTGTTCTTGGAAAGCTGGTGGGGAATGAGCCAGTTGTGCTGCTGCACTGCTAACCTCCTGCCCTGCCTGCTGCTGAGCAGGATGGTGACTCCTCAAGGGTGTCTGACCAGGGACTGTAAAGCTCAGCAGGCTGGGAGTGGCATGCTGTAGAGAGGAGGATCCCTGACATTTACTTGACTACAAAGTTGGCTTCTGCTAGGCCTGAAAGCAAAGGCTATAGGGTGCAACTGATCTGCCAGTCTTATAGCAGGGACTGTTGCTTCCTGAGGACTGATAGGAATCCCAGCTAGCTCCCTGGTATAGATACTCCCTAAGGCAGTACAACTGCTTACAGGGATGGTTTCCATCATACAGTCTTAGCAGCTCACTGTTGGGGGTACCTACAATTTTATGTTTGATCACTGGAAGACCCCACAAGAAAACAGAAGTGGTAGAAGCCAAAAGAAAGAGATCAGTTTCTGGAGACTCAGCTACACCTTTGAACTACTCACTCTACTGCCATAGAGCAAGCAGAAAAATCTTAGTAAGACACACTTGAACCTTTTAAGCATCATCTCTTGGCAATAATGACCTCTCATGCATATTTATGTACAGCACTTAGCTTCATAATGGCCACTTGAAAGACATTTAATTCTTTTTTACCTAGGAATGAAGCTATGTAGAGTGTGACAAAAATGTTCCAAGGTCCAAATATTAAAATCCAGAGTGGTCCTGTATTTTCTGCATGCTGGCCAAAACTACCTCCTGGGAGTATACAGTTAAGAATTTATGTACTTCCTGATTAAATGAGTATGTGTTTTCAAGCATATATACATACCCACAAGAGTTAGTAAAATCAAGTAGTTGCTACACAGCTTCAATCAGGCTTTCTTGGAAGAATTTCAGACAGGTTCTAGGGCTTTGGTTTGGTTTGTAAAACCTTTTTGTTGCACAGAACTTAATGTTATTCATTAGGCACTGAAAGCAAAATCATATGACTACAATTTCCTAAGTAACATGATTATCTTATTGATTCTTATGGGGCAAAACACTACTTTTATTGTTAATTAATACTGCTAAATCTGGTTATGAAATTCTGGATATAGAAAGTTCAGTTTAATGTGTTTTTTGGGGGGGAAAATTGTAAAAATAAATGCCTTAACTTTTTTTTCTCTTCAGAAAGTGTGACTCTAGGTATTCTTTTGTATTATCCCTGTTCTTAACTACTACAGGAAACAAAAACTATTATCACTTTTCATCAAGTAGAAAGAAATACAGATGAATGTTTTTTCACAGGTCATTTTTGTTTCATTAATAAGCTTTAAGTAGCTGAACACAAATGCACAAGACAAAGTAACACAATCCTGCTGTTTCAAAATCAAAGTAATTTTATGGAAAATGAAAGGAATACTTGCAGTAATTTCAATGGCTTTCATTCTTGTTTTAAGTGGAAATGTATCATGAAATTCTTACACAAAGGGCATATAAATAATATCATGTGTGCCCATGGAAAAGACACTATGGAGGATTCATTAGACACTAGGACATATAACGACATCTTGATTCTTTCAGTTCTTAGCCAGTGATCTAATGAAATTCAAACCTGCTACATCTGCCATACTACACTGTTAATTAGTTTCCTATTTATTTAGAAGATCTAGAAGTGGAAAGCAATCTATTGCCAGTGAATTGTTTGACTTCTATGCTAAGTAGGCTGCATTCCAATCCTCTGATGTTGAACCTAGCATGAATCCAACTTTCATTGCATTGCCATGTCAAATTAGAACCCAGCAGATTTTAGATACAAAGACTTTTTTACCCCTTTCATTTGTAAAAGTCCAACAGTTCTTGGAAGTCAAGAAACAGCAGCTAGGCAGTTTTCCTGTAATATCTTTCCCCTGCCTTACTTGCTACAATGGATTAAATATGGGAGGTGTAGAGGCTGTGGTTTGTTTATATATAAGAAAGAATGTGATTTTAAGCAGACCATGTTCATTATGCAAAACAAAAAAATATTGATGTGTGTTCTGCAAAAGTTTGAATAAAATACTAGCCAGTCTAAGAAACACCCAGAATGCCTTCGCAAAGCTGAGATGACTTTTGCACATGCTTTGCCCTTTTCTATTTCTGTCTGTATTCTGCAATATATTGCAGCATCTAAACTCAACATTCTGTTTGTGACTTACTCCTATCTTGCAGTGTCAATAGAGACACTGGATTGTGAAAGTGTAAAATAAAGCCAGATGAAATTAGAAAAGAAATTGGCTAAAAATGAAGCCATTAATCATAGCACAGCATACTGCATGAACTACAGTGTGTTAGAGAGGAGTGTGAGAATGCAAACTTACTCCCAGCCTTTGGAGTTTGCCTTGAACTTTAGGGGTTTTCTAAAATCCAGATAAAAAGCTTGACTGTGATTTTTGGATCAAGATAGTCCTAAACAAGCCACTGTTGTACAGTGAGGAAGCAAAATGCTGTACCAAACTTTAGCAAAGCTATGACACAGCTTATCTCCTACAGGACTGTTATTTGCAGAGCATCCTTGTTAAAATTCTTATCATAGGCAAGGTGCTGGTTTTGAGTAATTTATGATTTAAATCGTAGGAATACACTATGCAGCACAGGACAGCAGCATACAAATGCTGGGTCCAGGAGCACACTGGTGGTAGTGTTTGCAAAAGAATAGCTCCTTTCAGAGAAAAGAAGTAAATCTCTTTTGCAAGACCCAACGATATTTTTGGAAAAATGTTTTGGATTTCAGGTCTGAAACCTGAAAGTTCAGAAGGACTGAACTTTGGATGAAGCACTGGTTGAAAACCACTCTGTGTGAGTTTAACTTTATTGTGTGGATCGATTAGATGGCTTGACAGTCACAAAATATTAATATTATTTTACTATTAATTTGAATATTAAAGTACTAAAAATATTTTTTAAAAGATCTGACACTTGGAAAGAAAGTTCAAAGCCAGGACTCGGACAACAGGGGCAGAAAGAAGATATCTGAAGGAGACAATGTGGGAGAGAAAGTTGAATAGGAAGGTAAAATGTGCAAGTCTCAACTCAGGATAGAAAATCCAGGAAGAGCCAAGACAAGTCAATACTTATTTTCTGATTTAAATTCACTGCTGTCCGTCTTTCTGCTGTTTGAGGGTATGGGATTGCCTTTTTTTGTTCTGTTTTTCAGTGGTACCTATTTTCATCACTATGCCATTATTTCTTTAATATGTTCCTCTCTTTCACCTTTGGGAAAGACACCCTAATAAACTGGTAATTTTAAGTTTGGGGAAAAAACCCCACAGCATATTGCTATGTTTAGTGGACTCAGCTGTGACATGAATTCCCTAGTGCTCCCTGGAAGCCTCCATTCTTACAGCTCAGTATTTCATCATGGTAGAAAAAAGGAAACAGACTGAGTGAGTCAGGGTAATTTTCCTATTTTTTTCAAGTTGTTTTCCTAGGTTCCTGGCATGTTCAAAAGGACCAAACTGTGCTACTTAACAAAGCATGCAATTAAGTAAATGTTGCATTTGTAATGGTTATGTTTGAATTGTTGATAGTCGGGAATGGGAAAGACTATAAAATAGGATTTGTTCATCTTTTCCAGTGTTCATAGAGCTGAATGGACTGAAACAAACAGCTGAGGTTAGAGGCAGAAATCTGAAGGCTGAAGTTCTGATAATGAGGCTCTGTGATGTATAAGCATGTCTTCTGATGATTTGGAATAAATCCATGAGTTTCAAGAGCCTTAAATATACCTGGTCTGCAGTTTTTCCAAATGGATAGATTATCTGCATACCCATATGAAACAGTTGCCAGAAAGACTTCTGCTTATTACGAACTGTTCATAACCTTCCTGTAAGTTGCCAGAGCTGAATCTCAGCCACAGCTCCCCTTGTTTCTGCCCAGCTGGGAAAATTTGGCTTTATCATGTCTGTCCCTGAGTGCCTGGGGTGCATGGTACAGTACATACAGTACATCCTCTCTTGCTGATTGTTTCTGCCCCAGTTCAGAGGGGGCAGGGAGCTCATCATGCAAACAAAGCTGCTGTAGTGCTCCTCTTTTTGATCAAGTTACGCGCTTGTATCTTATTTTCTGCAGCAGCATAAAAAAGGAGTTTGTCTAAACTCCCATATGCAACCAACAGATGCTTGTGACCATGGATGTTCCATAATCAACAAATGATAACTTATAAATCTTTAAACCTGCAGAAAGAATTCAGAATTTCAGCAAAGTTCTGTCTTAGCTGGCTGCTCATTTCGATTTGCTATAGAAAAAATTGCCAATTGTGCATAAACTCCATCTGTTCTTACGAAGTAATATGTATATGGTTGGGAGGGATATTTGAGCAGTGTTATTGGAAAAAAAAGAAACTGAATACAGGATCAGGATTTCATTTGATGCACAGGGAAGGCTGCAATAATCAACAACTCAACTTTTTGTGAAAATATTGGCAGAAGAAATTGATCCTTAAAGTCTAATGTACTCCTTGAAAGAAATTTGGTAAGCTATTTAAATTATGCCCCCATTTTACAATGCTGTGTAATCTGTTATACAAACTACACCTCTAATCCTTGCCTATGCAGATGTTGCACTAAAATGCATCTCAGTAGTAAAACAAGATACAGAATTTACTGAATTGTGAAACAATAGGCAGAGAGTTAAGATGCTATTTCATGACGTGACTGACATAACTCAGATTAATCGCTCTCCTGGTCTGTGATACATAGACACATATCTTCTAATACCAATATTTAGTGGAGAAACATCCAAAGTATGAGCCAGAACAGTAAAGTGTAATTTTAATGGTAGGAAAGATGAAGGATATGTGGAAGAATAACAGGAGGCATATGTCTCTTAATTTGTGCTCCTTACTTCTGTTACTTAATTCCTTTTTAATAGGGGTAGTTAGAATAAGATGTGAACTTAAACTCTTAGTGTACTAGGAAACAGCAGCCAGTAGGCTGTGTTATCATAAGAGAGTAACAGGCACCCCAGAAACTTCTGTTTCTTTGGGTCTGATGCAATTTTATGGAGCTGCAGAAAGCCCCTGGTGAAATCATGGTTGTATCAGGAGATCCAAATGCATCAGAGGAACAGTGAAGATGGGGAGGAGAGGAAGCGCTGAGCTTTACTCTCCACAAAATAAGGCCTCTGGAAAGAAGATGGTGCCAAAATCTCTGCTTTTGTTGTCATGTGCTTTAAAAGGTCCTTTGTAGTTCAGAGAAGAAAGATCCTTGTCCTGGCAAGCTTGCACACTAGTTGAAACTTTTGTGTACCTGCACAACACAGCAAAATGGAGAGCTGAATTGACAGTGGGAATACTATAACACTGGTCAGATCAAAAGATAAATTTTAAGAGTATGAGCTGTGAGAAAAGGGTGTATATTACTGCAGGACAAGGGGTTACGTGGTGTGGGGAAGCTGACCAGAGTAGCACAGCTAAGGAGGAGTGGCACCATGGGAGAAATCTGGATAATTAGGCAGGAGAAAAATTTAGCAGGAGGCTTAGAGAGTCAGGAGTTGTGAGATAAATGAAAAGAGATGTAGCAGAACAACAAAGTAGATTTGATTATTTGAATCATACGTTTGGAGTACCAGGTGAAAGGAATAAGGAAGTTGTGGCTACTTGAGTGGCTTTATGGGGATCATCTGGGGCTTAGAAGCAAAAGGAAGGGGAGAAGTTGAACTGTGAAGAAGTAGTAAAAGAAATTTAAGGAAGGTGAAGAATGAGGTATGTTTGTTCTGGAGGGAAGCATGCTAGTGGAAGGTTAGGATAAGAGGAAAAGGGAAGTTGAAAATGTGAGACATGTATTGTGGGGACGAAAGAAGGAACAGAGGCATTAGAAAAGGGAGGAAAAATGTCCCTTTATAGCTGGGAGAGCAAGGAACACTAGATCAAGTAGACTATCTATGTATTACAGTAAACAAAACAGTAGCAGAGGATAGAGGGCTACCACTGCTTTTAATGGTATATCCTTATCTATATGCAGTGTGCAATATCATTATTTATGGACTTGCTAGTAACGGAAGCACAGGTGAAAACATTCACCTGGAAAGTTAGAGGCCCTCTATACTTGGCGCAACAGGAAAGGGAGAAAGTTTCAGTAACATGTATCAGTGTACCCTCCAACGCCATGAAAAGTAACTTTTAAAGAAAAACTGGGATTTCAGAGAGGAGCAGTTCCCTGCGCCTCAGGACATCCTGAGCTTTGCACTGCTCTCGCTGAATGAACACATTCTTAATTACAGTTACAAACTTTCTTTTCCGCAGCTCATGCCGTCATGCCTCTGGCACTCTGTTTATCGCCTGCTTGCTGCCTCTGCTCTATCCAGTTCGTGATGAGTGTCCTTTGCCACCACTCTCTGAATTCCTCTTGGGTTCATTGTGTTATTTGCTCCAGTTTTTTAAATTTCTCTACTTCCAAGTTATGCTTTTGCTGTAGTGGAGGTTGGAAGGCACTTAAAGCTGTGTGCTAAATCCTTTGTCTATAGCTCCTGACTTCCATGCACACAGATGAACATCAGCCCCCTTGTTTCAGAGAATGCTTTCTTCTGCAGGTGATCTGGCACCCACAGCATTAGTTTGCTGCTTGCTTTGTCTGCTGTTTGTAGTTTGCTCTCCTATTCCTTAAATGCATCACAGCTTCTGATGAATAGTTGTGGTTTTCTGGCAGCAAGAAAAAGAAGGGCCTACTTCCTATCTGTTGAGACTGAGACTTTCTCTGAGAAGCAGTAAAGTCGTGTCAGTGGTTTTTAAATTTTGGTGGAAGACATAACCAGGTCAGGGCTAGTGGCAAGGGGGAAAAGAGAAGAAACATCTCTATGTTCTGATCCCAGGGAATGTCCTCTCTGCATGTTATTTTTTCATTTACCTTTGAGAAAACAAAGTGTCCAGCAACAGTGCATTGTTTCCTTCAGTATCTTTGAAGGATAGGACCAGGAGTGAGAAGCACCTAGATTAAAGCTTTTCTTTCCCCACCCCTTTTCCTCAAAGGCTTCATTACACACTGATCACTTCTGTGACCTAGCGGATTGAAGGGAAATACGCACATAGCCCAGCACCCCATTCAAATTATTTCAAAGAGGTTTACCTGTATAGAATCATAGAATGGTTTGGATTGGAAAGGACCCTAAAGATCATCCAGTTCTAACCCCTCTGCCACGGACAGGGACACCTTTCACTAGACCAGGTTGTTCGAAGCCCCATCCAACCTAGCCATGAACACTGCCAGGGATGGGACAGCCACTGCTTCCTTGTGCAGTCTGTGCCAGTGTCTCACCACTCTCACAGTAAAGAACTTCCTTATATCTAACCTAAACTTCCCCTGCTTAAGCTTAAACCCATTACTTGCTGTCCTATCACTACAGTCCCTAATGAAGAGTCCCTTCCCAGCATCCTTGCAGGCCCCTTTCAGGTACTGGAAGGCTGCAGTGATGTCTCCACACGGCCTTCTCCAGGCTGAACAGCCCCAACTTTCTCAGCGTGCCTTCATATGGGAGGTGCTCCAGCCCTTTTACCATCCTTGTGGCCTCCTCCGCACTTGCTCCAACACTTCTATATCCTCCTTATGTTGGAGACATCAGAACTGTACGCAGTAATCCAAGTGGGGCCTTCATGCAGTATTCATTCTTTTCCACTGGGTGTACAGTGACAGCCTGGCAGTTCCACTGATTTTAATGTAGTAAAACCATTGCTTAAATGTTGTGGGATTTTTTTCTTTTTTTTTTTTTTTTTTTTTTTTTTTGATGTGGTGTAATTGGTAATAGAGCAATATTAAAAAAACCCACTTACTACATAATGTTTGTGCTCCAGCTCATATCTGCATGTCCAGCCACTTTCATAAAAGTGTTTTGTGCTTTAAAAAGCTAGTCAAGTCATGAAGAAATGAAGTGCTGAGTTTGAGACTCAGTTTATTTGCAGTTAATGATATTGTGGAGTTTTTTGATTTTAAGTTCTATGATTTCTATTGCTGTTTATTGTGGGGCCTTTTATTTCAGCATGTTTAAATACTTGATGTATAAGAAACAATAATACACATGAAATATCTGTCATTTTTATTGTACAGGTCAGCTACCATTTATACGAGACACAGCTTTAAAGCATTTCAAATACTGTAATTTTAAGAAAATCCCCTTTCAAAGGGGTACTGTAATTTTAATAATTGTTCTGGAAAATTAGGGATGAAATCTTGGCATCAGTGAATCAAAATATCCATTGATAAAGGATAACGTGGGTTTAAATCTTCACTGTATTTTAAAACAGTGCTACCTGGTTTCATGAACTGACTGTGGTATAAATCCACTATTGACTTTATGCTTAAATATTCTTACTTCTGAATTACAAGAACCTGAACAAAAGTAATCATTTGCTTCACATCCCATGACAGCAGAATAACTGAGGCCATTTACGTTCACACAGGAGAAACTGGAGCCCACCAATACTCAGGAAACCATTTTGATAAAATCATATAGTATTGGTAGAGATGCAGGTAAGTGTTTTCACAGGTTGCAGTCATGTAAGACTGCTCATTCTCCTCTTCCTTGCTGGCAAAGTGAAGTGAGCTCCTTGTTCTGAAGCCCTGCCTTGTTCATAGAACAGTTATGACATGATTTGAGATTTAAGGATCAGGTCACTACTTTATTTCGTACCCATTACTGGCTCCAGACACAAATCCTCTGCTCAGCCTTCTCCTATGCTTAGAGACACACTAGGTCCTCATTTCTTCTTGCAGGTTTGTCTTAGTGGCAGTTTCCCTTCTGTCAGCAACCAGGAAGCCATTGTTCAACACAAGCCAGACACACAAAGTCTGAATTGGAAAAGAAACCTTTATGAGAATAGATATTGGAGATTTATTCTTGGCAGTTTTAAGCAAATTGCAAAAGCTTTTCTGTGTGTAAATGGCCAAAAAGGGAGTATAAGCACCTCTGTGAATGAACACAGAAGACTTTGCTTGAAATTGCTGAGAGTGTCTGCCATATATTGCTTCAAGGTGCTAACCCAGTTGAGAACTCACATGGTTAAACTGAACACAGTGCTGTTGCCAGATAGCTGCACAGCACAAGAGATCCTGTTTCTGACCTTTCAATTTCTCCTTAATGCAAAGGTAGGACAGACAAAGAAACTTCAGGTGGGGAAGTCTCTCTTAAAATGTATTTTCTAATTCACTGCTAAGACATAAAGCATCCAACACTTGCTGCTTATTCTTCAGTGAACAAAGATACCAATGCCCAGAAGCTGTTGCTCAAGTTTCAAAACCAATTATTCTAAAAACTCTGTCAATATTGTGTTTGGCTGAAACTAAATAAATCTGAAATTCAGCATTTTCTTTTCCAAAAAGAATAGGCTGCTAATTTGTGTTAAGGCTTAAATGTTCACGTTTGTTTATTTCTTACACTTCCTTAAATGATGTTTCAGAAACATTCCCCTGTTATTACAGTCTACTAAACCAGACTTATCAAAAAAGAAACATTTATTGATATCTTGAGAGATGCGTGTATCTAATTACTGCTGTTGTGCATGTTATATTAAAGTAAATGTTTCCTGCAATTTGACTTTAATCAGGGCTGAAGGGCCTTAATAAGTGTTTGGCTCCATCACTTACTTTTCTCCTTCCCTAGTCTAAGGGAGGATGTACTGTGTCAGCTGGCAAAGTCACATCATCTACCATTGCTTGAGGAAGTTCTGCTGCACATTGCAGTATTTATTCAATACATTTGTCCTTGGAAATATTGGCAGCTGGTACTAAATGCACATTCTTAATGGAGCTGGTAAACCCAGAAGTCTGAAGTATATGTAGATTGCCATTTTGAAGTGTAATTAAATGGCTACTTTGCTTATTTCTTGGCTATTTCACCCAATTTTACTTGGAATTATGACTAATAGAAAAACCAAAAAAAAAAAGAGATTTATAAGTTTCCTAGTTCCTGTTTTAAAGTTTGCAATTTACAAGCTTGCTTTTTTATTGTAGTGCAAGGTGTCTCTTTGTGCAGTTACTGTTGTCCTTTGCTGCTTTCTTTACTACCTTTCTTGTTCCATGTACAGCTACGACTGTTAGAAGGAAATTCAGTCTCAAGTATGTAATCATTAAAACACCTCTACTGTTCTTGGGTTCTGCTTTTCTTGTGCCATCCCTCATCTCTGTGATTAACTTCATCCTTCACAAAAGGATGCTATAATTTAAATGATATGGTATGTAACCTAATCTTAAAAGATAATTGAAAAGATTAACAGAAAGAGACTAGCTACTACTGTTTTCTCTGTAAAACAGTCAGTTTTGAATGAGATGTCATATACACCTGTGTGGAAATGTGTCCAGGTTTTTAGAAGAGTCATTCATGATGCAAGAATAAGTGTATCTAATTAACTGTAAAATTTCTGTATGAGATTGTTATCTTAATTCTGCTGGCAGAGGGTTGATTAGTTGTTACAGAGAAACAAGAAAGTTGTTACATTACTACATATAGAGCTCTTTTGCATGGTATATTTAAATATATATGCACACAGACAATATTCAGTATGTGTGTATGTATATACATACACACACTACTACACATACTTACAGATTCACACTTAAAGAGATACATATATCTGTATGGGAAGCCAAAGGTTTCCTTTTCATCATGCTTTTCTAAATTTTGGGAATCTTTTTGTTGCTACTCTAATTAGTATACTATGCACTAACTTTAAATTATAATCTTACTGTAATAGGTGGTTTACACATAACAGAAAGAAAAGATTTTTACCAGTGATACCATAATCCAAATCAATGTAGATAAGAAGAGAGAAAAAATAGTTATTCCCCACTAATGAGACATTTAATGATAGAACAATCCCATGCTCTGCTCGAACTGACATGGGGATTGCATCTGCATTGAGAAATTAAGCAGTGCCATGGAGTGCATCCCGGTGTCATGGTCTTCAAGTGTGAGAAGAGCCCCAGGACATTTTATCCTGGAGGCCACCTAGTGCTTTCTCAAAGACTTCCTGGGCACTGATTGATAGGTGACCACACTGCACTGGACGAAGTCTTAACTGTATGAGCATGGTCAGTTTAGTGTGCTTGGCATTACAGTCAGTTGACATTAAATCCAGATTCTTCTTGTCTCATTCCAGTGCCTTTCTTCATAATTTCCCTCATTCATATGACATTATTGTTAAAAATCCCCCTGGTAAAATGACTAAGGCAGTGCTTAAAGAACAAAACAACCCTTTTTGTTTTCCTCGGACAGGTATCACAAAATGTTTATTGATTTGTTTGCTTCCAGCTTTGACAATTACTTTTTTTTGTGAAAACCAAGATGAGAAATGAAATAAAACAGAAGATAACTGATTCAGAAATAAACTTTTAGAATGCTCCAAAATGAGATCATATAATAAGAATTGAACTTATAACATTGAAATTTGCTGGAATTACACTTGTGTGAACAAATTCAGTTCACTGAGGTTAAGACAAACTAAACCTAAATGATCTTTAGGAAGGAACGATGCTTGAGGTTTCTGTAGGCTTCTTTCATTGATTTCATTCCTGATATTCAACAATTCTCCAAAAAAAATTCTCACAATTTGCCAAAGGAAAAAAATCCTTGACAAATTAGCAATGGTTATTGCATATAAAATGGCAGAAATTGAATGGTGCCAAATTACGATGTTCTGAGACAGGAGCTATGTATTCTTGAAATAACAGTATAGGCTCCATAGTTTATTCTGTATTCTTCTCTAAATAATTCTGCAGGTTTTCCCTTTCAAATTATCAGTTTATATTTATAAAGTGTGCAAATTCTGCTGGCAAAAGTAGCAGGTAAGGAAACAGTTACCAAACTGAAGCCTGTTCTTTTGCCCTTTCCCTTTTACATGGAGAAATTCAAACAGGAGAAAGCAGAGTAAGAAAAATATTGTGCTTGGAGAGGAAAACTCTCCCAAATCCACCTTCCTTCTTCCTAAATCAGCACTGTTGATATTGGAAGCTGCTTGCCTGGAAGAACAACTGCTAACCTCTTGATGATTTGTAAAGAAATCTGGTGTTGATTTGTGAAGCGGGAGGAATGATGTTCTGGTTTACTCCACAAGCATCTCATAGTTTTCCTGTTATAAGACTCAACCCTTAGAGGAGTTGTGTACCTAAGGTAATAAATCTTTGTGTCTAGAAGTGGGCTCAGGTTCCTTGATCAATTAATTGATGAAGGTTAGGCACCTGAGGGATATTTCTGGAAACTAGATTTGCAGGGAGTTCTAGAAGAACTACACTCATGAATGTTCACACTATGAATGTGAACACTGCTTACGTATGAGAAAAGCATGCAGAATATCTTTTGAGAAATTTGTCTTAGGACATCTTATGCTAGACCTCTAAGAACTTTGGTAATTGTGGCTTCAGCACTGTGTATGCTGTCTGCTAGGAGCTCTAGGTATATCCATCAGCAGAAATTGAGGCATTGGTGCCTATAGGAGACAGCTAATTGTCATGCTAAACCAGTTGTTCAGGCACCAAAGAGGAATACTATAAAGCACGTACATCAAACTCACAAAAAAATTAAATGCCTTTTAGATTTCCTTTCAGTTCAGTGCCACCCATGGAGATACACCTTTTCCATCTGTGAGGCTGTTACACTAGTATGGAAACCGGCACACTTGTCACGGCTCAGGCACACTTGTCATGGCCCAGGCAGAATGGCAATTTCCCTTTAGAATGCTATGATTCAGCTGCAGAAAATTTATTTTGGGAAAGAAAAAAGTAAATTTATGCAGGAATCCATTTGGAAGAATCCCAGCCTAAAGATTAGTATGGAAAGTACTTGAAAACACATGGCTGCACCCCAGTGCCTTCAGATAAAATGTGACAAGCTTCAGAATCAGCCTTGGAAAGGAAGGTTACTCACCAGAAAAGATGAGTGTTGAGAGAGCTTACCTGCAATTTCCACTGGTGTGGTGGTGTGGATTTTGTTTTTTTTGTTTTGATCCCTACATATCTTGTGAGATTTCTGAATTTGAGCAAAATTCAGACAACAGAAAAGAGTAAAAAAAAATGTGAAGTAAGTTCTTCATGTAGCAATCAACTAACAGGGCATTTCTACTGTTGGAAATCTTAACCTGTTTGGTAATCACAACAGCACTGGGATTTGGGTCCCTACAATTACTTCCATGACCTATATTTTTTTTTTTTTCCTCTAGGAATTTGGACTAAGTCTGAATCCATTGTAGGTCTCTGGCTCATGAGAGTTCTTTAGAGTGTGCTGCTACCCTTGGTTCTTTCTAAGGGAAAACTTCACAAGGCAGAAGATCACTGGGTACGCTTCTGGTCTGGCCTTGAAGAATCCACTAAAAGCATTACTGTTTTATTTGTGCTTTTTCATCTTCTTGAAGCAGAGCTTATCCTAATACGATAGAAATCTGTGGATGCACATGGATTTCAGAGGAAGAAAATAAATGCTCAGCTTAGGTAACTAGTTTATGCCTTATATTCTATTTAAGGAATGTGAGCTAGCTAATTCACAGGCCAGAAGCCCAGCTGGTCTAGACAGGACTTTCTGGCTCTTCATACAGGTCATTTTCTACAGAAACTTCTGAGACTGGAGCAAGAGGCCTGCCCTTAACATTAACATGCTGGACTGAGATGCAGCTGGTGGGTGCATGTGTACTGTACGCATATCAGGCTTGTTATCTTTGTAAATTCTCGTACTTTCCTGTGCATTTCCTTTTGGGCAAATGACAGTTTAATTGCTTTCCTCATCATTAACATGGAGCACCCATGGGCTACCTCTTTAGCTTTTGGGATTTTGGGTTGTTTTTTTTGGGGGCTTACTTTGCCAGTGTTATAAATTAAGTTCTTTTACAGGACTCTGACATACCTGCTCCCCGAGTTAAGCCTGTGATTCATTCAACTTTCTTATCCCTAAAAACTACTTTTAATCACCTTGGCTTGTGTGTCACTTTCTTCCTCCTTTCCTCAGGTTGTTAATAGCTTAAAGGGAATAAAAAAAAAGAAAATCCTACGCAAGCCAAGGTATCTGTTAACTTGGTTTTTATCTTACTGTCCTCCATAGCTTTCCACTATGTCTGTCTCTACTATCACATCACTCTTCAGCGTTTTCCCCAGCTTTTCTGTTCCTCATTTCCAATTCTTCCTTCTTCAAAGCTTATTCAAATATCTCATTTGCCTGCTGCTCTTTTCTACCAACACTTACCATTGATGCATTTTTTTCATTCACCTATTAATATCTACTGCATCCTGTACATATATCTATAGAAGGAAGTTCTTCTTCCCCTCTCTGCAAATCCACCCAAAGCAAAAAGAGGCAAGTCATACAGATGTGCAGCTACATTTCACTAATATCCCATGGAAGTGCTTCAGTCTGCTCAGGCCAGGTAAATCCAGGTAAGTGTGCAATCTCCCCATTTAAGAGAAAAACTGAGATTTTTTTTAATCACTTTTAAGTTTAAGGGGTTTAAGTAATTCAACAATATCTAGGATTGCATCTGTGGTAAAAACTGGCAATGCAGACTTACAGAAAAAAAAGCCCAAAAACACAAGACCCAAGCAAGAGGGAGAAGATGCAGGTTACACGATAAAAGACTGAACAAAAGTGATGCAATTTCAGTTGTCAAAAATTTCAGTTGTTTTTGTTAGGTTATATGCAACTTTAGTGTCTTGGGATCTGCTAAGCAAAATTTCTTACACTTAACCCTTGCTGATCACAGCCAAAGTCACTGAAAATAGCAAAGTCAGTATTTGAAGATCATAAACAATAACTTTAGAATGATACGTAGATGGCTTTATTGGATTTAATTGCATATAAAATTGAAACCTTGAAAACAAAGTACAATAAAAACATGAACATATTTATTATGAAATTCAGATAGGCATATTATAAATAAGAAAAATAATAGAGCTTGGAAAGTGAAATACTATACATCTGAAGAGCTAACACTGCAATTGCTTCAGTAAGTTTTTAAATGATAACATGAAAGCATGTTTTAAGATGTCATGAATGTTAATTTACTGCTCCACTTGTATAGCTTAGGGCCCTCTCTGCCACAGCTACTTGTGCATTACCGAATAAAAAAAGAGTAGAAGGAAGGGAGAGATGATTAAAGTTGAAGAGATGACTTCTTGACAACATAGTATTAAAAGAATTAATATATCCATATTTCAGTTCTAATATTTTAATGCAATATAGTCTTCCATCTATAAAAGCATGTTCCTTATGTTAGTTTTAAACTATCCATTCTGAAAATAAATTTATATTCTAGTACATCTAGCTGTAATCTCAGTATATTCGACCTAATTTAAAAAAAATGCCAGTTTAGTTTCTAGAAACTCCCCCAGTCCCATAAAATCAGCCCTCATAAATGAATGTACTGAAATTAGCAAAATCATAGCAAAACCAGTTTCATTTAATTATTTGACTTGCAACTCAAATCATACTTAACTGCAACACCTGGTACCATACAAAAAAACCCAAAACGTATCATATTTATTACTACTGATGTTACAGGAAACTTGTATGGGATTAAGGCTTTGCCTTTTCCTCATTACCGAAAACACAATTCCAGCTAAGGCTTTTTAGACAAGCTTTCATTTTTCAATTAACATGTTTTATTTCAAATTTATTCAGAGCTGAAACAAGAGTTACATTTGCAGCTGAGGAAAGCAAAGATGAAACTTGATTCTTTCTTTTGTGCCCAGCCACACAATTTATTTTTCTCCTGGCAACGGATTTTAAATCTCTTCGCCATTTTTTTTATGGGAACTGTTTTAGTAAGTGCCGACATTAGAGCTGACAATGCTTTGTGTGTGTTTCTTTTTTTTTTTCCTTTTGCCTGGTTTCTGTGTCTGTGTGTGCAGGCATGCATTCATTAACGTAATTCCTCAACATTCAACAAGAGTGCATCATAAACCAGAGGAAAAAAGCCTCATAAATATTTAGCTCCTCCATCTACCTTCCAAAACTAAAGTGAAAAAGAGTATTTAGTGAGGACTTGCTTTGAATTAATCTGCATATGAACTGAAAGGGGGTACAAAAGGATGAAAAGATGGTGGAAATGAGCATACAAACCCTGTAGTCTCCAGGGGGCCATTCATCTTGTTCTTGTCAATACAATCTCAGTCTCACTGCTTGGCTGCTTTCTGCGCATGACCCAAAAGACTACTTTTGCAAAGACAACGCTGCAAAGGATGTGCATGCTTTCTTCCTATTTTGTTCTATCGTGTAATTTTTCAAGAGGAGAAGCAAAATATTTCATGTTTCAGAAGCTGCAGAAATTTCTCTAAATGCTTCTACTTGCTCGTGGTCTATATGCTGACATACATGCACATAAAAGGGCAAGTAGGTTATATGAAAACCAGTTTTATGTAATTTACAATGAACAAGAGGTAATGAGATCATAATGTAGCTTAAAGCATATTATCTTCTGTACAGCTACAAAACTATGCAATTTGGACCAAGTGCTGTATATATTTGTATACAAAACTCTACTATGTCCAACAAACACCATGAAAAATTCTAAATCACAGGAAAACCCCCCCCCGAACATTAATAAAACTTTGTATTTAATGTATTTTCATAATTGAACAGTCACAGAATCATTTACGTTGGAAGGGACCTCTTGAGACCATCTAATTCAAATCCACACATGGAATTCTGTATTTTTTGGTTTTTTCGCTTTTATTTAAAAAAATGCAATACGTTCAATAACTGCTTTTTATTTCATGATCCGAGATCAAATTAATTTTGAAGGATTACATCACACCACCTACATGAATGACTTGTGATCTACAATGGCTGTGCTTAGGTATCCTTTTCAGCCAAAAGGACATAAAGGCCACTAACCAGTAAAGTCTAATTAAGACACAAACAATGATTTCGCACATAATTCTTGAGCATAGGCAGCCAAAAGAACAGTTTTGTTGGTTGTTGTGAGGACAGAGTTAGAATGAAATACTGTAATTCGATTAATCAAGCTCCACACCAATCATACAAATAGAATTATAGGAGAATTACATCAATACTATATGCAAAACGATCATTTTAGTCACCTAATATTCACTTGTCTTACTACATTGCTAATCTTCTATTTTGTACTTGTTATAACAGAAAAATCCAAGTATATATATATATTTTTTAAATTAATCTCTATTTCAGTCTCCTCCTTAAATGCAAAGAGCTGGTTTTTGTTACCAGACCTCCCAAATCCCTATAACTGGAGCAAAATAGTGAACATTATCAATGTAGCATCAAGGTACAAGCCTGAGCATGCAAGCTGCTATGACTCCCCCACTAATCACCTGTTGTCAATCTAACACACAGGACTCCACCTACGCTGACAAACTTCTAATGAAGTACCAAGATATATCTGTAGCCAGAGGGATAATTGATTTCACTACTAACCTGTAAGACAGGTGCATACAAACTTCGAAATGGGACAAAAGATCAATTATGCCTCTAGTAATGAAAATCAGATGGATAGCTATAAATAGACTACCTGAAGTAGGGATGTATACTTTAATTGACTTGCCAGAGGGAAAACCACCTTCTGGCATGAAAATAAGCCATCTGATTAGCTACATCATGACTTTTTAAAAGCAAGCAGAAAAATTCTAGAGATGGGGAAATGCTTTAAGTCAAACAACATCATCTCTCCCTGTCTAACAGGGAAGTGGTTTGCCAGCTTCTCAACTAACAGGGAGTTTCCAGGCCTTTCCAAGGAAGAAAAAAGGAAGGCTACCCAATTTGGATTACTTAAAACCCATTCTCATGCTAACCTTCTTAAATCAAAACAGAATTACAAAAATTCAAGATAACTTTTTTCCTGCCTTGCCTTAAGTCTATATTTCCTGCCACAACCTGTTGGGGGTTTTGAGCATACTGTCAAACCAGACTAAATATTCATTTGCTAGTACACAGCAAAACAGTACTGTTATGCAAACTGGATAGCAGACTATGGGAAATTTATTTTTGCATTTCTCTAATCCTTAAGCTGATATGGTAACAGTTCTTCAGTCCTATCAGGATTTGGGGTGTGCAGAGGGCATGAGAGCATGCAAAAACCAGAGACAAGTGTCATACCTGTTCTGTAAAAAACAAACCTGTCATCAGTGTAAGTGTAATAACCTTTGACAAGTTATATAAATATCCGAAAGTTAAAGAAAACTGTCCATGAATAGTATTTTTAAACAAACACAATACCATAAGAGATAATGTTAACATTTCAATGATCATCTTTATTTATGAATTATACAATAAATTCCATAACATAAAGCTGCTTGTTAAGTAAAGAGGCCTTAAAAACTTCTAGAAGTTGTCAGAAAAGTTTTAACATGTACATGGAAACTTCTCATGTTCTAAATGAACAGGAATACCTAGACTCGTGTGAACTGGATCTGTACAAAAGTAATTTGAATCTACAGGAAATGCATTGTGTTTCCCTTCCCTATATTTCAATCACAGTTGGAGCCCAAACATGAAACATTTCAAACTAGGAACAATAATAAAAAATAATGAGAATTTGAGAGATGGCCAGCAGCTTAAAGTGTCATTTCCAGATACTAGAAATTTAGCTGCTGTGATTTTTTTTTATCAGACCACTATATCTAAACCAGAGTGATTACACCACAGTGAACTTTTCAGCCTCCTCCCTTACTCGTCTACTTTGTGGTCTATCCAAAACAGTGGACTTAATGAAGGTAAATTACTACCACACTTCTGAAAGCCAAAACTAGGGAATGATCACATGACCTTCAGCAGTCATTTAGTTCTTATCAAAATCCTGTACCCAAGCTGTTGCTCAGACTATTCTGAGAGCAAAAGTGGTTAATAGAAAAATGTTTCTACATGCTTACAGTGAGATTCAGCTGACCGATCAATAGTTCGCAGTGGCCACTCCGCACCTTCAAAAGGTGTAAGAGACATCTGCACAGAGTTAGTAAATGTTAACACAACAGCTATAAAAGAAAAGGGACCTTCTGGAGGTTCAAGTGGAATACCATAAGGCAAGTGAATTCCATTCTTCATTGTGGTCATAAACTTGTAACTATGACTTACTGTAATCAAGCAGTGAACTCCAGTAACAATCAGATACAGTATTTGCTAAGTACAATGATATGATCTTGCATGAAGTGACTATAGCTGAAAGTGAGTTAGAACTCTTCAATTAGTTAACAACCCAGAAATGTTCACCTTTCCGCTCTGAACCCAAGAGTTGTGTTTTACCAATTGTCCTTTGAGCTTCTGTGACAGTCAAGTAGGGACTTATGATGCCCCAGCCTACAAATGCCAACAAAGATGGCACGAGATTTGAGATATTATATTTAGCAATGGTCAATTCAGTACCTCCACAGAGGTAGGCAACATTTGCAGTAATACACACTCACTGCTAATCCCGCTTCTGCAATGCATGGCACAGGCTGACTCACTTAGCGTTTCCATGAGTTCTCCAAACTGGAAAGGCCAGAAGCCATTTGAAATTCTCCCCTATGCAAGCTGAGAGCTGTATAGCTACTGTAGTAGTTTTTTTACTGTACAGATGGAAAGTGTAGTATTGAGCACACTATCTGAAGCTATAGGACTGTGCAAGGGATTAAAAACATGGATGGAAATGTTCACAGTATATTTCAAGAAAGTATTTGGCTTCTTTTAGCAAGCTAGTAAGAGTATTGATTGTTCATGATCCAGTAGTAAAATGCATAAAACCAATGCAAGTGTTTATAAATTAACAAGATATAGAGAAGTTTATGAGCTTAGAGGTAAAATGTACCTTCAAAATACAGGACTCAAATATGTTCTGTGAATAATTAGGTTATTTTTTCCCCCTAGGTTTTAAATTTGTGTTCTTATGAATGAGATGATAAAGTTGGTAAATTTTGTGTTTTCAATGTAGTACCTCAATTTAGTTTTCTAATTGCTGGCAATTTTTTTCTTTTCTATGCTTTCTTGGATTGCTTTTCTTTTGCTCCTTATCATTTTCTGCCTTTCTTAGCAACATCACAGTAAAACTGGCAGACTTGATTTTCATCCCCTACTGAAGAATATGAAATTAAACCAATGTAAACTTTGTTTTTAATCCAGAGAGATTTCTTAGAAGCCAAGCAGAACTAGCACCCTCTCTAGACAGACACACCTTTTCTTGTTGCTCAAATGCTTGTCTTTGCTGGAAAAAAGTCTTTATAGTAGTACATAAAGAAACAGCACGTACAGACATTACACACCCATGGAAATTGCCCACTTAAAAATACTGTCTATGTCAGTCTTGCACACTGATGTAAAACATTCGACTATATATTGATTCATACCTTTTCTGTGCATATCCGTGGTGAATTGGTAGTCAGATAAGGTGAAGCCTGACAGAGATGCCGATGCTTTCCCTCATTACAGAGAGTCAAACAAAATGCTTCACATTTTATTAAGCAGAATTTAGGCCCCTCCATCCTATCTGCCTAGGAGTAGCTTATCACAGTAGCTTCAGGTATGTGGAATACACACCTTACCAAGGTACGTATTTATTCCAACCTGAGGAATGGTGAGTATTAACAGGATTGATACTGCAGATTACTATACCCTTCTTCACAGTTGTTGTACAGCTTGAAGTATGTTAAGTATAAAAGATACAAATCTGAATCCTTCCAGACTAAGGTGCATTAAAACCCATATCTTCCCCTTCTTCAGCAATTACTTAGCATCAGTAGAGGAGAAATTTAGGCACTGTCTCTTCCAAGATTACACACGACACTCAAATCTCCCTTTTTAGACTACGCAGACACTGCTGTCTGCTTATTACTTTGAATGATGCAGTACTGTGGCTTCTGTTTGAAAAGTTACCTGTCGGCTCAGCTTAATGTCAAAGGAAGTATGTTTTTCTTGTCAGGCACATCACAGAATTTCAATGCAATTGGTTCTTGAGATTTTTCAGTCTAGCTCTAGACCTTACTTTGTTCAAGTGTTAATCACCTTGCAGAGATGAATGAATTTCAGATGTTCACCTGGTAGTGGCCACGTCTGACTGCCACATTACACTTACAGCAGCTACAATCTTGTACACAAAATCATAGAATAGTTAGGGTTGGAAAGGACCTTAAGATCACCTAGTTCCAGCCCCCCTGCCATGGGCAGGGACACTTCACACTAAACCATGTCACCCAAGGCTCTATCCAACCTGGCCTTGAACACTGCCAGGGATGGAGCATTCACAGCTTC
>WYDI02038968.1:0-27572 GCA_009867235.2 Psittacus erithacus | reverse complement strand
CCCCCAAAAACCCCCACCCCCCCCCCCCCCCCCCCCCAAAAAAAAAGAAAAAAATAACAAAGCAAAACCCAAACCCACCTAAGGTGCTTAAGCACTCAAATACCATTGGAGCAGTAATGAACTTCATGAACACTGATATCTCTTATCTTGCAGGAATTAAAGACCTTGATCAAATGACAGTAGAACACGTCCACTGTGTGCTGGGAGTAGGAAAGTATATCCATGTCTATTGGATCACATTAAAAGTCACTCGAACCTTCCTTGACTTCTATACAGATAATAAAAAGCCAGTTTCTGCCCAAAAGAGTTTATAGTAGAAGGGGCATATTAGAGTCAGCAGATGCAGCAGAAAGGGAAAACCGGGAAGTGGCACTAGTTAGTGTAGTCACGGGGTCTGCCTAACACTTTGAAATGTCTCAGGGTTTGAAAGTGGCACTACTTCTATATCAAAATAAAGGAATTAAGTACCCGTATCACAGTGCAAAATCCTCTTAAAGAGAAAGTGCTGTGTTTCTCAGTGAAAAAAGGATTTTCTCCATCCCTTTCTGCACTCACTCAAAAAGTATTCAAAGAAATCATGGCTAGCACATCTTTACTATTTAATCAAAACTGTTTCCTATGATTTTTATTGAAATAAACAACTGATTTTGTTATCTATGTGACCTCCAAGACATATATTACAGATTGTCTCATGCTGTGTCTGTGGTATCAAAAGAAATGAATAATTCAGACATTTGTCCTAAGCCACTGTATTTTTATCACCACTTAAGTCATCTTTAGCTATGTTTTCATCTCTGTCTCATTCAGAATCTTGCCTTTTCTTACTGGTTGCTTTCTACAGCCAGAAAACAAATAATATCCAAGAATAGAGTACTCAGAATTAGCACCAGTGTTAAACATTGACATGTAGGCTGTGTTCTTTTTCTTTTCTTTTTTGTCCAGATAAGTAATTGCTTCTTTGTTCATTTAAGTGTAAAATCAGGAAAAAAAAAAAACCCAGCAAACAACAAAAGAATAAAACAAAAACCAAACTCAGAAACAAGTGACAAAGCAGAAAATTTGGACAGCAAAGCATGAAAAATGTAAATTTATGGGAAGTATGTTACATACATAAAAGGGTCAGACACATTTCACATTTGGCAATGCAAAAAACACTACTAAATGCAACTGCCTTCACCCCATCACATTTATTGCTCAATCACCATAATATATATTTTACAAAACGCTGAAGTATTCTGTCGATTTGGAGCACATGGAGCTAAGTGTGTGTTTCAGTACAACATAAGTTTGATTCAAAACACAGAGCCAGTCATTTGGGAGAAAAAGAAAAAAAAAAGGAATAAACTCTTTCTCACCACATTAGACATGACCCCTAAAATATGTTTTGCACTATTTACAAGACTTGAGTCGTTCAAACTGAGGTGTTTGTTTCTGGATGTTATGTTACCATTTTGTTCATTCCAGAGCACTCTGGATTTGGGAAGGGATCATGAAAAAATGCTACTTATTCCATTCAGAGAAGTCACAGACTGTCTGCCCCAGGTGGTCTTTGGTATCTGGGGGAAAAATTCTACATTGTGAAGTTGTTCCATACCTTTTACAGGATGAAGATAAATGCATGGTAAGATCAGGGCATGTTTGTTTGACCATTCAAGTTTAACTGAACTAGTTTGATATTTCAAGGCAATTCGATATTCATATTTATTTTTTTTACTTTTCTAAAAATTACAAAAAATTGTACTTAAAGTAAGGTTAAAGAGGTAAAAAGACTGCAGAAACTGGCACTGTTACTCAGGCTTTCAGTAATTCAGTAACTCAGAAAAAATCTTATCTAAATCACATTCTTGCTTTTTGTTTCAGTTTGGTCAGTTGGGCTCCAACAATCTGAGGACAAATGAAGCAGTAGAGAGATATGGGCACTACCTCAATGAAACTGATCCTTTTATGCTACATAAGAAGATAAAATATCTTTCTTGTTTTCTTTTTCTCCTAAGTTAGAACACAACGGAGATAGAAAGAGATATAACCCACATGCTTGAACCTTTGATAGAAACCACAAGGGAAGCAGAAAAAGACAAATATCCTCATAATGACAGACTTCCTGATAGCACAAATCCAACTAATTTATTTTTCAATATAGCCAGCAAAAAAGATTGAGTTTGTGGAGAGGCTGGGGTGGAGGGGAGGGAGGAGAAGAAACAGGCAGAAGAAATGCAGAGAAGTAAGGAACATTTAATTATGATTTCTTTTTTTCAAGGTAACTCCATATTTTGATCTAATGACGTACTTCATCATGATGGACTTTAGATATGTTTAGTAGTTCACTACAGAGGCTCTCTCTTTACTGCCATGGTAGGACCAGGAATCTGGGCTTAAAGAATATTTTGGGTTCTTTACATGAAATCTATGGAGCATTCTAGAAAGGTTATATATGAATTTTGTTTAAAAGCCTACTCAAGTGGTTCACGTTCATCTCTAAATGTATGTATATTGTGGCATCATTTCCACTTGGAATTTTCCGCTTGGAATCATTTCCACTTTAATCACCTTCTTCACCTACTCCCTGAAATGAACAAAGCAAGGAGTAAAGAAGCAGACAGGAGGTCTCCAGGTTTGAAAGAGTGAAGAAAAGTCATACCTCAATAACAAGACTTCACTGATGAAAAAATATTCAGAAAAACACAAGGTGATTTCCAAATATATATAGGGCTGAGCGGGGCAGATTCTGCATCCAGCTATTAGGAGTATCTAATGGCTTAGGGTTGTGGGTTTTCTGTTGTTTTTTGTTTGTATATTTTTAGTTTATCTACTTTATGGCTGGATAATTCACTTAATGTCTTAGTTGTAAAACAATGACATTGACTTCCACATAAGGGTTTTGAGATACCCTAGCAAAACACACTTTATCAGGGATATGTATTATCCTGTACTGGGGATGCACTCATATTCACACAGGGACTTAGGCACCATAGTGCTATTTGTTGTAGCAGCTAACATTTAAGTCCTAGTCCATCACAGGTGTAACAGCTATTTTCTTTGACCTGTGGCGCCATGAGAGTGGTAAGGGGAAATGGGAGAGGGAGTGAATATGGGGAGGAGTGTAGGCTTCAGAGAAGGAACCACAAAGAAGATAATAAGATCAGTATCTTAGTGTCCTGGGTTCAGCAGTAGCAGTCATTTTTCTCCTTCTTAGTAGCTGGTGCAGTGCTGTGTTTTTGACTTTTGGTCTGGGAACAGCACTGATAACACCGATGTTTTTAGTTGCTGCTCAGTAATGTTTACTCTGACCAAGGACTTTCTCAGTCTCATGCTTTGCCAGGGAGGATTGGAAGCTGGGAGGAAGCAGAGACAGGACACCTGACCCAAACTGCCAGAGAGGTGTTCCATACCGCAGCATGTCATGCCCACTATATAAACTGGGGGAAGTCACCCAAAAGGGCTAGATCACTGCTCGGTCGGCTTGAGAGTCGTTTGATGGGTGGTGAGTGGTTGTATTCTCTTCCCTTGTTATTTCTCTTATCACTATTATTATTGGTGGCAGCAGCAGTGGTTTGTGTTATACCTTAGTTACTGGACTGTTCTTATCTCAACCCATGGGAGTTACATTATTTTGATTCTCCTCCCCATGCCTCTGGAAGCTGGGAGAGGAAAGGGGGGAGTGAGAGAAAGACTGCGTGGTGTGTTTGGTTCTGAGTTACTGGCTGACTGAGCTTAAACCACAACACTTAGAGATGAGACACTCATGGTACAAAGATGCTTTTCATTCTAGTCCTATCTCCTTTTATAATTATGAGTTTAAAATAAAGGTAAAATCATTGCAGTTTAGAGCTCTACACCTTCACTTGGATTTTCACATTATAAACTAAAGAGAACTGATTACACGATTTATCTTAACAGTGGCTTGCAAAATGGTCAGTTTTAATACAGATAATTGAGAGTATGCTTTACCAGCATATAGCATCCAAAACCCTGTAACTAAAAAACAGTTTTTAAGTTCCTCCTTGAAAAAGGTGGAAATCAATCTCAAATCTCCTATTTCTAAACAAGTGAGAAACTGTGTATTCGAATAGGGTTCTCCACAGCATACTTCCTTCTAGTTATGTCGTCTGAAGCACTTGGTCTGTCTACTCTGTAAATCCCAGAAGAGTTTGTAAGTGATAGAGAGGGCGAATAATGAACTGAGACAAGTTTGGAAATGATGTTACAATAGTTAATTTAAGAAAAGCTAACAAATGTGACTGGAGGAAGCCAAGAGTTAGGAAGCAACCGGGGCAAAGTGCAAATATTTTTATGTATCTGGCATTGTAAAGAGAGTGAGAATGTCCTGTAGTATTTCCTGTTCATTGTGTCTAAATCAGTTTCACCACCTCTCTGTGTGCTGTTTATATGTAAAAGAATGGGTGAAAGCTTTTTACCCAGAGAAGAGATCAGATTATATAAGCAGTTGTCCGGATGGCCTATCAAAAATTTAACAACAATATGAAGAAAACCTGTTTTTAGGAACATTAGTAAACAGAAAATATTAAAATAAATTATGAAAACGCTTCAGAAGAAAGTCAACAAAGGCTTTTTCTATGTGGTTTAGGTTATGCCTTATGTTTTTTCTGTATAAAACATTTTATATGTTTTATATTCTGCTGACCTAGAAATGCTAGTTTGTTGTTGACTGTTTCTTACTCGGTCTGAGCCTTTGGCACAGACTATATATTAAGCCCATTTAAAGAAGCCACACAGTTGAACCAGGGTGCTGTGACTTTGCAGCTTCAAAGTTGAAGGAATCAGAGATGTTCTCCCCTGTGTAGTAGCTGTGCCAGAGGCAAGCTTTGAGGTATACTGAAGGACCTGAAGGACATAACAGAAAAGAACAAACAAACAGAAAAACAAAACAAAAAAACAGCAAAAAAACCCCAAACCAAACCCAAACCCAAAACTTCAAAGACTTTTCAAGAAATGAGCTGATAAATTGCTGTCTTTTTACAAGGCCTTATTTGTTTCTGGTTTAGCTAGTTCTAAGTTCAAACGTTTCTAATACCTGTGACCCTGAATGTTGCCATAAGTGTCTTCCAAACTGAATTTTCCAACTGATTCAAGTGATAATACACCATTGTGCGAATTCTTGTGAAGTTTGTGGCAAACTTAAGCTTCTGCACATTCCAGATTGATAATGTCACCCGACTTCTTGCTGAGTAGCACTTATCTGGGAGTAGAACATAAGCAAAAGAAAGAAAAAATAGTTCCCTGCTGCTCAGAAAGCACAGTCTTGTGATTAAGACACTGCTTTCAGTCTTAGAAATTATATGTTTAATTGCCAGATCTTCCACAAATTTACTTATATGCGAATCACTTCCTCTCTTTCTGCTTCACTTTGCTGTCTGCAAGTTCAGGATTTACAGCTACCTCTGCTGTAACTAACACTATTTAAATCAAAGTCTGTTCAGTGAAGTACTGATCAAAACATCAGCCCAGGTTCACACCCTTGGTCTGCCACAAAATACTGGTGACACCCCAAACATGTCACTTAGTCTGTTTTTTAGCTTGATTTTCATCTCCCTGATGTGAACCATAAGCCGTATCGTCTCTCTGGGGTGTATGTTCAGTAATATTTTCAGTGAGCTTCTGTGATGGTTTTTTAAACAACATTATTACCTATATAGATTTTGGATGAGACTGATGCAGCGCAGGAGGCATTTCTATTGTTTAGAAAAGTTATCTTTGTCAAGCTGAAAGGAAAGAAGAAAATGAGAGGGAAAATGAAACCTACACCTCACTAAATAACTGCCATTAGGGATTTTATAGTTGGTGTTCCTTCTCTAAAAATGATTAGGATGTTTGTCTTATAATCCTTCATGTAATTTTCATGATAAGTGCTTGACTTTTCTAGTTAGTTTGAGTCTGCCTCAGGTGAGAGATGTGCATCATATGTTTTATGCATATTGCTGGTTGAATACTAGTGCTGAATGCTTTTCACATTTCCTGTATGATTTGAGGTCTTTATCTTAATCCTGACCTGCCATTGCTACTTTTGTCTTTTATTTCTCCTTTTAGTAGTATTCATTGTTTCTGGTTTTTTTTATTTGGTTGGTTTTTGTTTTTCTTTCGCTCTCCTTCTTCCTCCGTCCTCCATTTTATTACAGCTGTAAAAATGAAAAATTATTTTATTGTATACGTACACAATTTCTTTTGAAACTTTCTCACTCATGACTGACTAATCACTACTAAGGGATATGGGAAGCACTCTCAATAATGTGGTTTAAGAAGGATATAAATCTAGAGCGGAACAAACAAAGAAATAGTCACCGCAGTACAATATGGTGCTAAGGTCTCTTTAATATCTTAGTACTGGCAATATTTCCTTTGCTAGCATAGTTGTAACTGCATTTTAGACACATGCATGCACACACAGAGTCACATTTTACCACCTCTTTTTTCTCAGGACTATGATCCCCCTAATCTTCAAGTATTTTCCTATGTCAGTGGAGGTAAGGTTTTTCAGCCAATGGCTGGAGAAGCACCTCTGTATCATATACACTTCAGGGGATAAACTCAGTGAGGTCCTGCACACTGTACACCTATGGGCATTTGAAGTGCACTGATGGTCTTCAGGAACACATTATCTGGTTCAAATCTGGAACGGGAACCACAGAACATTCACTGATGAAGCAGACTTCTAATTTGAACTGAAATTCAACCTTCAGTTCATCTTGGAATTCATCTGTTTGCTTTTATATAAGTACTGTCTGGATTTGCAATGGTATTTTAGCATTGCACTTCTATTTGGATCCTAAATATGCATTAATTTCCATGGGAGTTAAAACAGATTTGTATGGCTCCAAGATAAAAACCATTATTTCACTTTGCCTTATTTTCTTGTCCTTCTTGTCATGTTGAAGCTCAAATCCCCTGTTTTCTCCACAGGGATAAAGAAAGTCCTTCCTCCTGGAAATTCTGACACTTTTGAAATTCAGTTTTCTGACAAACTTTGACATGTATTTTGTTTGCATATAGCCATACAAAGAAATATAATACAGATACATTTCTGGGGGGAAAAAAAAAATCTAAATCCCCAACACGTCTTTATATTGTCATAATTCTTAACTCTATAATTGATTTATTTTTTTACTGTTTTAAAAATTCTCTTTTCCTTTCCCCTTTCCTTGTCTTGCCTTGCTTTTCCTTGCCTTGCCTTGTCTTGCTTTGCCTTGCCGTCTTTCCTTTCCTTGTTTTGTTGCTTTTGGTTTTTTCCCTTCTTACCACTGCATCCTATCAAATGACACCTTTGAAGTCTCTGGACTACAAATCCACAAGTACAATTCTCCTGTCCACTCTTTATCTGGTACTTCAGTACTTGAAACCTTCAGTCTTGGCAGTGGGAGCCCAGTGAGATGGAGTCACATCTGTCCCTCTCTCTGATGACATTGGAAAGCTATCCATTCAGGCGCCTGAGCCACAGAAGTGTGTCTAAACCCTAACTCCTGGCATTTGTAATGACTGCTGCAGAAGGTGTTTTGAACCTGCGGTTTGAGAACAGCTCTCGCAGGTGCCAGCTAGCACATCCTACACCATTCAGCAGAGGCTCCTTCTGCATCTATTCCTCTATTGTTTTGTTTCTTTTTATGGCTGCCTGTTTCTCTGCAGGTAGCTCAGTGATTAGCAAAGCAACCGACTCTGCCTTTTTCAGCTCATCTCAGGGTTCCAGGCGAAACAAGCCCATTTGAAGCAGAGCCCGACACTTGCAATAATTCCCCATATGCTGATTTTCACACCAGCCTTGGGTGGCTGCACCTCATTACTTGATTTTGTCTGCATCAATTTTGTTTGTGTGAGTGCATGCGTGCATGTGTCTGTGCATGTGTGGCTTTTCTTTTCATTCTAGTTGGAAGTGACTCTGACCTAAATAGAGGAAAGTGTGGGTGGCACTTTAGTTGTAGGTGCCACTTCAAAGACTCAGAACATTACAATTTGCAAATAAGTGCTTTAAAGGAGGGGAAGTGGGGAGAAGACATCAGTGTGAGTTCAGGGATGTCACTAGTGACAGGATGAACAACAGAGGAACACCAGAGGCTCTGATTTCTATGGGTATTATGCCCCATGTGTCTCTGGAGCTTAGGGGGTGGATTTTTAAAGGACGCATTTGCATATCAGTAGATCTAATGCAGTTAAGTTTATGATTTAGCAAAACGGAGCTGAAAGGGAAATACCACAGAAAGAAAATATATGATCCTTCTTAATTAAAGAATCCCAGCTTCCCAAAGACCTTTGGATTACACAAGAAAGAAAAGAAACCAAAAAAAGGAGTATTATTATGAACCATGATCAAATATATTTAAACCCAAAGTGTGAATTACTGGGAACAGCTAAGTACGTTAAGCAGACAATATAGCTTTTACCATAAGATTCAGCTCTACATACAAAGAGGAAACACTCTTGGGGTTTGCAGATGCGTATGGTTAAGAATGACAATTATTTACTTTAACCTGTTACTGCTGTTGTGTGTAAGTCTGTCACTCAGCCTGCATCTGGTTACTGTGCATTGTAAGCAGTGGATTCTGACTTTCTATGTGCTTAAATCTAAACAGGTAAGGTACAAAAAAAATAGATATGCCTGTGGGCACTTTGTGGCTTAGAATGGGCTGCAAAGCTCTCCACAGCTTCCTAGTTGTGAGTCTAATTTATCTTAGGAAGGTAACTTTCACATTTACACTTTCTCTACAAACTCCTTTGGGAACAGCAGGCACTACTTGCCTTTCAGTTCATGCTTTTGAGCCACTTTCTTTGAGAATCATTTTCACTTTATAAATCATTTGATGAAAAATCATTCTTCAGGAAATTAATATTGAGGACATATTTTAGAAGCCAGAATTGTAAAACTAACACTGAGAAATGTGCTGGTTTACCAGGAAAAAAGAGAGCAACAGCTTCCATGGCTAGGTAAAAGACAGAAGTCTGAAGCCCACCCATCCATGGTAACCCATTGGGCTGTAGCTCTTCAGGCACGCTGCTTTTTATAGAAAAAGTGGTGGCAAACTGAATGATGTGATGCAGCTGGCCTCATGTTTTGCTACATGAGACCTCATTTCAAGGCGAAGGAAGCAAATGATGAGTGACCTGTTCATTGAGCATATCTTCCAACTGACTTTATCACTGAGCTAGAAAATAGAGCGCAACAGGTACTGTACTTGTGTGGCTAACTTTTTCTACAACTTAACTCTGCCAATCTAGACCTTATTAATTCATGTTTCATACTGAGATATTCAATCTCATATATTTATATATATATAAAAGATATGTTAATGTAACCAAACTATCATTAAATAAGGTAGGGCTTGAATTTACAATATACTTGATGGTAAGTGCTCGCTTATGATCATTTAGTAATAGGGAGAAACTCTCTCACACTTAGGAGAGAAATGTAAGTTATATGATGGCTGTAACAAAATAAGAACACATATTTGGGTGGATGCCCATCTACACTGTACTTTCCCTTGTGCTATCTTGTTGTCTTTCTCTAAACACTAAAAAAAAGGGGAAATAAATGTAGGTAATTTAGGCATCATAAAGACAGTAAAGCAGAAGTACATGGAGTCTAGCAGTTAAAGCATTCTTGTGAGTTGTGGAAAGTGTGAGTTGGAACTGCCTGACATGAAGGAGGAACATGTGTGTAAAACACAAAGTGAAAACCAGATGCTGTTGTCAGCGCTATGTACTCTCCTATTGCACTTCTGAACACAAGCAGCTGCTTTTTGCGCAAAATCTAGCGCTGGCCATGCATACCTGGCTCCCTGTGAGACGCAGGTGAAAGGATGCCCAGAAAGGCAATACTAAGAAGACTCAGGTGAAAACAGCTGCTGGGCTGCTTGCCTCTGTCAAGACAATGGCTTTGGGTACAGGCAGTAATGGAGTTTTTAGGAGCTCTGTAAGTCTTGCAGCAAAAAACCAGATGCCTGTGAATGCTGAGATGCCTCATGTTAGGGGCTTGTGAGTCATTATTGTCGAGTTAGGTGGCTGAACTGCACCGACAGTACAATTTTTCAGTCTAGGTCATTACAGGAAAGAGCCATACAGGCTCTGCTCTTTTGCACTGTACAAAAATTCTCAAACACCTGTGCCTTTTTGATATTCTCTTGCATACGTCTTAGCCTTTGCTTAGTATCTCATTAGGCCAAGGAAATAACAGGGGGAAGTACAGTAGAAGTTCCCTGCATCTGACTTTTACAGAGAGTGAAGAAGGCAACATTAATTTCCCTTCATATTCCTAATGGCTTCAGAATTGTTTCCTACCAGAACTACTAACTCTCCCACCACTGTCACTGACAGCACAAACCACTTCTCATGCAAAAAGCAATACACTACACAAGTGCATTGTTATTGAATTCTATTGTCCATCATAGAGGCAAAGCTGACAGCAATACTGGCTGTCTATAGAGCAAACTCAGCAGCCAACGGGGAGTGAGATTGATGTCTCTGCACCAGGAAGCTTTGGCCAGCCGAATGCTTCTGCAATATGACAAGACCTCAGCAGCAGCTGCTCGAGTTACTCTGTAGAAAGGCTTGCATTTCACAAACAATTTTGGTGGCATAATGGACTCCCTCCTGCTGTGATTAGACAGCTAATTATTCCATTAGATGGAATTAGATTATTATTGCTATTGTTATTTATTATTTACTAAGTGCTAACTGCACTCAGTAATATTCATATCTATTAAGCAAGGGGAAAGGAGTTACTTTAGTATATACAGAGCAGCTTAGGTGTGTGCAGCCATTACAGGTATACGGTCATTTGTTCATAAGGGAGAGGGTCATGATGGTCTTGCACAAGTCATTGCAGAGATGTCTCCTAAATATAAGTTCAAATAGAGCACACTGTAAGGAGAAATTCTGTCCTAATATATAAATAAGACAGAAAAAGTTGAAAGGCATAGGGAGGGAAAAAGGACTCTTGAAGATATTTTCTGTAAGAACAAAGAGAATGATGCAGAGGAACATGCACTTGAAAAGGATGGTTCTGCTGAGCTCCAGGGGGTCTCACACATTAAAATTGGTTGTGGGTGATATTTTTCATTCTGTGATCAGGCATCCTGGAGCATCATGGAGAAAAAGTTCCTACTGAATCCTAACATTCCCAGTTTGTGACAGAGTGAAAGGCTGTACAAACTAAAGGCACAGGTCCTGTCTCACGAGAAAGCCTAGGAATATTTTAAAGTCATTTTTCTCTCTGCTTGGTCTATTGGCATTTTAAGCTTTTTGAAACTGGAACTGAATTTAGGGAGTTAGAATTTCTTAAGCTTCTCGCCTGCTTTGAAAGTCTCTGTAGAGCAAATCAAGACAGTTAATTACCAAAAGCAGCATTTTTATGCTTTTAAGCAGCAAAAAGTTGAGCTAGAGAATTCCACAGAAAAAATTTTTTTAAAAGAGCTTCTTACTGAAATAGTTTCATTAGGTCACTCCCATTTTTTTATCTTATTTTTTTTTCTTTTCAATTTTTTTTTTTTAGTTAATTATACAGTGCTACATCTACCTATTCTTTGAGGATGGTTATGTGTTCTTTGAGTCTTTAAGTCCATATATTCCATATGATTCATTCCATATTCTGCATGGGTCAGGTATTCAAATGTCCTCCCTGAAACTCTTCTCTTTCCTCACCCTGAACCTGTTTCCCTTTTCCCAGCTCCCAGCTTTCCAATTCTAGTTACTTGCACAGTTTTAAGGATTACAGCCTCATTTTATTTAATGGAGTGTGCGCAGCTATATTTCATTATTGCCAGAAAAATCCATATGCCACATTTTTAAAAATAAATCCCCACTAGAAATGTTGGAAACCTTACAGACTTTGATTGAGTTGCCCCAGGTCAAACTGAACATCTGGGAAAGAACTTCTGCCTAGAAAATGATTGTGCATCCTTGAATACTCTAGTGGCCTCGCTCTTGAAATAGGCTTAGGTGAAGCTGTATGTAAAATACAAGGATATCATTAAATATTTCCATATGTAGAGCACTATTTTTCTCCCAGACTGTTCTGGCAGCCCACTAGTGTACATATGCCATTGTAGTGCTGGTTTAGTATTAATACACGTATCAATAGAAGATGGTCAAATAGTGTTTGCCAGATATATAACACTGTAAATGCTGGCTTTCCCTCCTTCTTTTTGGCATTGCAAACTATTCACAAATCAGTTGTTAATCTATTCAGTGTTTAAGGATAAGGGTCTGAACCAAAACCACTTTGAAGTCAATGAAAAATTTCCATGAACTTCAAAGGGCTCTGGATCAGCCCCTAACAGAATAAGATCACAAGCAAACACATAGTAGACTATAGAGTTACACATAAAGCAGTTTGCATATCTTTAGACACAGTAAACGCATTGCTGTCATAGCAATTAAAAGCTCACATCCAAAATTGGAATCTTAAAATAGTCAGTTAGAGAGATTACTTTATTTTCATTCTGGGGAAGAAATGTAAATCTAGATAAGGAACAAACACATTGATAACACATACCAAACATTGTATGTTCTTTACAGGACTGTGTATGAAGGATCTGATTTAAAGAAGACCTTGAATAATTACAATATGCAACATCATGCAGATTCATTTGAATTTTCATCATTCCTTAGGTTTTGAAAACAATCTTGTATTTGTCACATATTCTTTTTTCACCGTTGTGAATAACATGATATATTTAACTCACCTTGCTCTCCTTTTAATATTTTCTATATATGAAATTATTTTAAAATACTGTCTTAAGACTCCTTCTTCTCATATTCCTGCTGTCTCTAAATATTTTATCTCATGCAAACCCCCAATAATACTGTGCAGATTTCATTCACTGTTGCAGATTCCCTATAGAATTCTAAAACTCCAGGATTTGGAACATAGTGATTTTTATCCAGAAGAATTTCAGAATGTTTATTTTTATGCTTGATATTTAAAATGGATACTAATAGGGGTTCTTTCATTACCGGAAAGCCACTGGTAAAACCCCCTTACCTTTCTCTGGAAAAATGCTGGAAAATACTGCGCATGTGTAAATGAAGGGAGTAGTATCCCTTCCTTTTTGCTATCTTGGGGTTGAGCATGTGTGCAGCTATGGGAGAGTGAAGACAGAAGTAGGCACAGAGTTAGTTGGGCAAAGGAGAAATATTTAAACAGGTATTTGAGAAGGTGGTTTATCCCACACAAAGCCAAGTGTCTTTTATATGTGTGGTAAATTTTTGTCTGAACCTCAGTAGTTGCTTAGCATGGCTCTCAACAGACTGAAAACAGTTTAGTTTAATCACCTAGTTTTAAACAATGTAAGTTGAAACATACTGGCAGGGAGTACAGGATGAGAAAACTAGTAAAAGTAGTAAGCAATTCTGGCTTCTAACATCAACAGTACAAGCAGATGCCAGATCCCCAGCTTGTATGCACATATATATATACATGTATCTACATCTATATAGGAGCATATGTTTGTGAATTTTTGTACATATGTACACTCCATATATTCTGTGTTAAAGGGCAATATTAAAACATGTGAGAAATGAAGGCATCTTCCAAAATCAAACTTCTTCAAAACACAGAAAGAAATTGAGTGATGAAAAAAAAATGCCATGGCACTGCAGAGATTTAAACTACAATCTACCAGCTCACATCTGATCACACATCTTGGAAAGGAGACTGATACATGGGCATACATAAATTTCTGGGACAGGATTCAGGGAGGGATATTTCATATTACAGAGGTATCAACACAGAATCTTAAACATTATGAAGGGGTGTCTATACACCAAAACACTTAAGTGCACATATATTT
Organism: Psittacus erithacus; assembly: GCA_009867235.2. Lineage (NCBI taxonomy): Eukaryota > Metazoa > Chordata > Aves > Psittaciformes > Psittacidae > Psittacus > Psittacus erithacus. Next base: position 13,782 of record WYDI02038968.1, on the reverse strand, counting down.
ACTTAGAAATATAGTGCAAACATTTTAAATGCAAAAGTTTCAAGGTCCTTTCTGCATTAACATGAATGTTTCATTGAGACTTCCTTGAAAGTACACGATTAAAGTTTAGCATGTGTTTAACCTTTACTGAGCAGCAACAGAGCTAACAGAAATTCAAGTTCATAATATTTCTTATTAGAAGCTGTCTTCTTTAAATTTTTCATTCTTATTTTTTTTCAAATAAAGTTAGGAAAGGAAAAAGAAAGGGAAAGGTTTGTGCTGCAATGTTTCTTCTCCATTTCCGTTAATTTCCAACTGATTTTCCTTTTCTTCTTCTTATTCTTTTTTCTTGATTATTTCCCCACTCTTCCTCCATCCTAGAAATAAGGACTATGTGGAATAGAAAAAAGAAGGGAAGGGAAAGAAGAAGATTAAAATTTGGAGGAAAAAAGGACAATTTTTATAAATGAAACTTGCTGATATATTTAAACGAAGAAAAATTAAAATTAAGAAAATACATGTTTCTTGTTGGAGAATATTTCACCTTATTTTCCCAAACGCTGTCCAGTGACTTCCCCTAAAGCAACACCATTTTTAGTTACCATTACATATTTTGTTGTCTGTAACATCCAAGACTGTTTGAACCAGTGAACATTCAGTGAAATGTCAAGTACGTTTTTGCTACCAGGAAGATGTGCTTAAAGCAAGCTTCTGTTAAAATGTTCTTAGTTTCTAGCACTCTGCTAATCATAGTTTTAGACTGAGAGAGGAAAAAACCTTTCCATTTGCTAAAATAAACATTGACTTAATTTCCCTTGTTAAATTTAAGCCATTCCCCACTTTAAAACTTCTCATTGATTTTACATTCACTCCTCTGATGTAAAATCATCAGCAAGTGATTTTACATCTGTCTTTTAGCTGCTGCTGCTGAGCTAACCTCAGCTACTGGCATATTGTACCGAATTAGGATTTCTCTTGCTATGACAGCTGCTGATAGAATTGAGACAGGCTGATATGACACCTCCAGCCTCCTCAGTACTGCAGACACTGCAAAGAAGGAAATGTTGAACAACAGTTGCAAAACATTAACACAAAATACCACTGTACCACAAGCAGGGGGAGGTGATAATTCTTTGACTGCATTTTCTTGTGTGTCTTGTCCCTGGTACCTAAATTCAAAGTCATTAAATAAAATATAAACCTCCTGGGTGAGATTCATCTGCCCAAATGTAGCTGTTGACATCTGAGCCAGTCACTTGAGTCTCTGTAATTGATGGAGAACCAAGCATGTTTAAGGCACAATTCATCTAATCCTAAGGTGCAAGTCAAAAAATACTTCATTGAATTGTGTCCTAAACGTTCCTATTTCTCTTTATTAATAGAAAGAGAGATTGAAGTATGGAGTCACTTACATTTTTACTCTGCAGACACTTAACACAAGGTGAAATGATTCCCAGCCCTAGGCCTGGCCCTGTAAAAGGCTCAGCTGAAGTGAAAGCTGATGAATAATTAAAGCTCATTGCAAGACTGGGTCCTCAGAGACAAAGTACTCTGAATAAGAGGAGATGATCATCCAAAGCAACCACATAAGGCTCCTGTGTATTTTGCTGTGGTGCTGTAAGTTATGAGCAATGATTTCCCACAGTAGGTTCCAGAGGTGGCAAACGAGACTAGTGTTAGAGATATTGCCTGAGCATCCAGAGAAACTCATTCACTTGAGAGATCTGAAGCTCCTGAGCTTCTAAGTGAACTGATACAATTCTCATAGATTTTGAGAAGGTAGAGAGTTTGCCAAGGCTATCTATAATTTTTCTTTTTAATGGTTATATATTTACAGAAAGAATGCTTTTTAATGTTCCAAGCAGATGCCTTTGAATTAATTGGAGAAAAAAAACCATGTGAATGCATCTATTTTTTTCCTTGCTTTTTAACACATTCTGAATCATTGGCAAAACACAACAGATGATTTCATCTACTCTTTTGGTTGCCCCAGATCCAGATAAAACTGAGTATGTCTCTTACATTTTCCTCTCTGTACCATGAAAGGCAGAATAAATGTGGACATTTGACTGTGAGTATCATCTAGTGCAATTAATCTCCTTTCCTCCTTATCTCTCCTCTGAAAGAATCTCTCTAAGAAATGGTGCTTTCTGAGATTAAAGGTAAAATTTATTATCCTAGTGCATATATATAGGTACTACAAATACTTATTTAAAATATTTTTGATATAAGAATCCTGTCTTTGTTGTATGCATGAATGAAACCCATCACAATTCAACAGACCAAGTAAAGATTTATCTCCTCTCCCTGAAACTTTGATTTCTTATGCTTTCTATTACTTGGATTCCTTTTCATAAAGGACAGCAAATGTTGAAATGGGAATGAAGAGAAAAGAGAAGAAAATGTGTGAGATACTTTCCATTCTGTTTAATGAAATAAGTTAAAAAATACCAACCCAAAACAACCGTGTGAACATGTAAACTACTTCTGTAGAGGGATGGGAAAAATGCAGGGAATCACCAGCTGAATTCCCATATTAAGGAGGACACATATCTTTTTTTTCCAAGTTCCTCTGACTCTATAGAAGCTGCAACTTGTGCATCTGAGCTGAAAGAACATGATCAGTGGCATGTGCTAACCAACCTCGACACTAAGATATTTAGGGCAGCTGTCAAGCGACAGAACTTTCTTTTATGCATCTTTTCAGAATTAATTAGCAGAAGAAGAGCCTTTAATACACATGTTCTTGCCAAGATGAACTTGGAAGGAATCTTGCTCTACTCCTTACTACTGCCTGTTCCCACCAAACCTCCAGAGGAGATAAATGAGCAAGTACTTCTCAAAATATCCACCTCCTGTTATCAATGCGTGTAAATCAGGAGTTACAAGAGGTGAAACATACAGCAGGTCTTTAAGAAGAAACAGAAGTTAGCCATTTTGGAAATACTTCAGAAATTCTTGCAAGTGGCTGTTTCTGTCACTTGTATGGAAAATACAGCTTCTTATAGCTACTGAGTTTTAATGTCATTTGTTTTAATTGTATTCATAATGTGAAACTTAATCCCTGTCTCATGGCAAATAATTTTAGGGAGTACTGCAGAGGTTCAGAAATCAACCTGTAACTCTGTGCTTAGATGTGAGCACCACCAGACTGCCGCCAGTATCCATTTGCTTCGCAGACTGATGAGACTCTGGAGAATTTTCAAGATTGAGCCCCCAAATTTGGCAAGTCCTTGGAATATCAACAGTCTTTCTCAATGCTTCAGTAAACTCTTCTTTTATCTCATCAAACCAATGGGCAGTGAAAAAGGTGATATCTAGCCAAGAAGGGTTAGTAGAATTTACTGAAGTTCAGAGAAATTGAAATTTGAAACAAATTGAATCTGGTACACCCATTCAGAGTAATTTTCGTTTGGACTAAACTGGTATCTAAACTGATTCAGACAGTCTTGCTTTTATTGGAATTGCTTCACTGTTGTCTCATTATATTTGAGGGGGTCCACACTCCTGTTGTTTTATTTTCAGACCTACTCAATCCCATTTTAGTCCCATCTCTGTTCTGTATTTCATGCATCCTCCACTGGCTCAAAAATAGTTCCACTTTTTTTCCTAAATCTTTCCTCTTTATTTTTTTTTTTTTTTAGTTTTTGTTTGTTTTTAAGTAAATGGACTCATTTCAGGAAATGTTTCTAGACCTGTGTAGTCAAGGAAATGGAAAAAATTCTTGTTTTCAGGCAGGTTCAGGAAGCAGTTGCTGTTGTAGTCAAACATGACTTAAGACAACTACAGTCAGACGCACTTCACTCAACTTTAACTCTCTACAAGTTATATGCTCAGTCAAAACTGGTCATCTAATCTTCCTTGATAATAAAAGCAGAGGTATCAACTTTCCACATAGCAGTTAATTTAATAGGTCTTAAACATCTTTTTTTTTTTTTTTAAGATTGGATGAGTCATCCAGGGCAGAATTATTGCTTCCCCTTGACAGGAAAGGAAATTTGGATGAGACACTAGTTTAGGCTGGCTCTCTAACTCTGAGACAGCCAATGTTAAATGAAATTAATACAGCGCCACAGACAGAATGACACACAGGAATTCCAATTCACTGCCCTCACCAAAAAAATTGCTTGCATTTGACTTGGTTTATTATTCTGGTAGCTCTCCAGTAGCTCCATTTTTCATATATTTTTATTGTGTCCATCTGAGATTTCTCTAATAAAACCATATCACTCTTGATAAACTTTATTCTGAAGGTCTTGCAGTAGTTAATGGTGTAGTTCTTACGTTCTCGTTCTTTTGGCCTTGTTGCTTTAAGGCACAGTCCTCAATGCAATCATGTCAGAAAAAGGAAAACATATGATCAACTACCCATGACCCTTAGGATTTGACAATGTCACAAATGTTGAGTAGCAGGTTTTAACTGCCCTTCTGTCTCCCTCTCTCACTCCACCCTTTCCCTAAATGTGAAGGTACTCCGTGTTACTTAGGCCCTGGTTTTTTATGTCTTTTTTTTTTTTCCCTCCTCAATTTCCATGCCTAATGAGCCTGAGCTGAGTTAATAATGGATGTAATAAGTAATGACTCATTGTTTTGGGGCCTGTATGTCTCTGTGTGCAATGGAAGAGGAAGCCAGGGCTCCGATGCTATTTGTTCTGCCATGTCACTCGCCGCCAAGCAATGCCACTCATCAATAAAAGGCAAGATGACGGATGAGTTCATTTAATGGAATTCCTCCGAGTGAGCTGCGGCCACTGCTCTTCAGTAGGCTTGTTCATTGAATCTCTCTTTCTCTCTCTTTCAGTCCCTCTTCCCCCTCCCCATTTTTTTTTTAATATTCAGGACAGTTGGAAAGTGAGGCTGGCTGAGAGGGCTGTCGTGTGTGCCAGCAGCTCCTTCTGCTCTTAACAACTGCTATCCTAAATCAAATCAAGGGCTTTGAGCAGGGAGATTAAATTGGCACCGCCTGATAGTGACATTGCGTGGCACTTGTGTGTCTCGCCTTCCCCTCTGTCCCTTCCCCTCTCTCCCCTCCCTGGTCAAAATGGATGTGGAAGGAGCCTGGTTAAGTATTTGAGGAGAATAGGGTTTTAAGTGTTCTCAATATGGCCCTGTGCATGCTGAATGGCTAAAACAATCTCCTTCCTTTGGAAAAGTATCAGGTTTTGTCTTCATGCCTAATCTATAGAGCTTCATGTTTCCAAGGCCAGATTAGCTTAATAGGTTATTATTTCTGTTTCCACACATGCACATCTGCTCAGAAGAATGAATGAGGTTTTCTTCCGTCTTCATGTTTTCAGCTTCTTCTTCCTCTTCCTGCTTCTTCTGTTTTGCCCTTCCTTGTTTATAGCTCCAAAGGTCTTGATTCTGGTGTAATTTAATAGAATAATTTTCCAGCACAATTTATGCAGGTGCAAAATGCCACTGGACCAGATCTTCAGCTCAGGAGAATTAGGAGTAATTCACGTAGATCTGCATATTAATGGATGGTATGCTCCAGCAGTTTATGACTAAAACATGTCAGAGTAGAAGAAACATTAGGAGAATTTTTGCTTAAAACTCTCACGAAGTGTGCATCTAACTTTATTTTCCAAGACTGCCTCATTTAATATAAAACACTACTGAGCGAGAAGAAAAATTCCTTCCATTTTAAATTACATAGATAGAGTTGAAACCATCTGTTCTCACTAGTTTTTCCCTGTTTACTGAAAACTAACCTTTTACTGGAATTAAGGTTTTGCTAAAGCTAGAGGAAGAACTTTGTCCATTTACTTTAATGACAGTTTAAGTTTCCCAACACCATGTTGTGTGGCCTTTATATCATATATATGCATGTGCATTTGTATGATGCAGTATGTATGTGTATTTATATAAAATAAGTAATACTACTCTATTTATTTAAAATTCCTGGGCTCATACCCAGCTTGGGTGAATATCAGTTGTTTTGTCAATAGCTATGGTCTGGTTTTACTTTAGTTTGGGATATGTTCAATTTAAAAAAAATAATCTAAGTATTTATTTTTAACACTGAATTTTTATAACATAATGATTAGGAGTCTAGTCATGGAAGGCCAAGGAGTTAATGAAAGATGTGCTACAGGGGGCACAAACTTACAGATGCAAAATTGACTCTGTCACAGATTAAAGTTTTCCAGGGTGGAAGGGAAAACACATAACAACACAAACAGTACAGTGTGCAAGTACATACCAGTTCTGATTAAACAGATGATACTCAACTTCAAGAGATTCCTTTGTTCTTTGAACAATTAAATAAGTGTGGATTCAGGAACATTTTCATGTCAGCTATAGGGTTTTTTTCAGTGTCAAAAATTTGGGAATGAGACATAATGTCACAATGTCACCATTGGCTAAAGAGAAAGGGGTAGAAACCAGGAAGCTTTGTGTTTGTCTGTTTTTATTAAGTTCACAGTGTACTGGGCATCACTGATGATACATTGTAAGTACTTACTATCATTAGTCAGTGGGAAAAGGCTGAAGGTTACTAAGGCGGATGATGTAAAAGAAAGCTCTCATAGAAGGGAACATTTCCTTTGGTCTGTAGCGTAGCTAAGATTGTAAATTAGTATCTGCTCTCTCAAGCAGTCAGCATGGGAGTTTGCTTTATATTTCCAAGAGCATGAGTGCACACTAGATTCAATAAAATGCATTTGAAAAAACTGTGGGCTTTTTGGGAAGGGTATATGTAGGTAGCTAAACAGGGAATAAAGGAGGATATTAAACATCCTATAGAGTAAAAACGTATTAAATAACCTATATGGTAATATACAAAAAGTATATTAAAAAGCCTATGGAGTACAAGCAGCCAAGAAACAGATTAACAGAGCATTACATTTTATTGTTGAGCACAAATGTTCCATTCCTTTCTCTGAGCTCCTAATCAGCATTTTTCATTATTTCCCTTCCCCTGTATTTGGCTCCTGTGCCTCAGTGCCCATAGCAACACTTCCAGTAGCGTTAAAAACTAGATACTGCAACCACATTCCCAGGCAGAGAGCTTTGCCAAGGCCTACGTTTGATCCAGCTAGGAGCACATGCCCGCTCGGTGGTACAAGGTCATAATAATAATTCTCCCTTCAGGGGCAAACAGTCTTAGGAATGATCCCCCACTATTATCCCTTATTATCTTGGCTCATTTTGATCTGAGTTGTTATTAAACTCATTTTATGCAGCAGTCGGAGCAGCTTGTTTACTTACAGAAATGGTTATTCAGAAAGTGGATGCCTACAACAAAACAAGAAGCATGTGTTAGTGTGGTTGTAAGTGTGCGTATGCATGGTGCATGTAGGCAGAGAAAATTGGTTTGTTTTAGGGACACATCACTCCTTTGAACTCCAGAAAAAAAAAAAAAAAAAAAAAAAGTCTTTTCCTTGAAGGGCTATGCTTTGGTTTTGTTTTGTTTCATTTTTGCCTTCCCCAGTTTTCTCTCTGTACTGTCTAATGTACATTTCAATGGATGGGAATGATGACTGAAGGCATTTGCAATCCCTTGAGGCATGGTAGCAGTCTCTGGAAATGCTTTTGGTGTTGAACTATTCTGAAGAGAATAAAAGAAATCCTTTTTTTCTTCTTTCATTTTTCTTCGTTTCCCCCCTTCCCTCCCTTCTCCTTACACCAAGATTGGAATTTCATTTGGATGGCTTTTTTTTTGTTTTTAAAAGGCAGCTTTTCTCTCCTCTGCCCCCCAGCCACTCTTTATAAATGTTTTAAAGGGTTTTTCTTTCCGCATTTCTCCCTTCTTCCTCCAATCCCCAAATTTTGCCCAGGCAGTGAGTCCCATTACTGAGCAATCATACTTATGAATACTCAGATGCCTCTATAGACAGCGCTGAAGCCCTTTGGAGTTTGTTCACAAGTGTTCATGACAAAGCTGTTTGTCCTACAGAGTCTGAGGAGTATTTTCAGTTTGTTGCATGAGGAAACACAATTAATAGGAAATACTCAAGGTTTTGTAAGGTTGAGTGTGGGAAATGAGAAATTAGTGGAAATTGTTGGCAGGAAAGTCAACAGAAGGGAGGTTGAATGCTTTTGTACTAGCCTAGAACAAAGTGAGAGCAGATTGAATGACTCCATTTGTCACTAACTGAAACTTGACCAAAATATTTGCATGGGTGACAAAAAAAAAATAATCTGCAGAAGGATATTCATGTCATTTGAACCAAAAGAACTCCAAAGATTTCCCAAATTTCTAGGTGATGACTGCTGATAGAAAGAGTCTTTACAGAAGGGATCCTTTGTAGGAAATGTATGAGAGTTAGAAGCAAAATGCAATATTCTGACATCTGCAAAAATTCTACTGCAATTTTAAACAATTGGTTGCAAATGGACTTCACATTAGAGCTACTGGGTTGACTTCAGTGGTGTAATTTACAATTAGCAGCCATGCAATGTTGATTTGTATGAAATATATTCCTTATTGATGTATATTGATACATATATACATACATATAAGTGTAGCTGCACTGGAATGGTTGGAGATACATGCATAGACCTCAGCTGATTGTCAAAGCCTGTCCCCTGAAACTTCCATTTCTACCTGTGGTATGTGACTTGGGAAGCTATCCCTGAAATATTTGAGGACTTCAAATATAAGCTTAAATAAAGAGAGGAATAACATATCTCATGTAAGAGTCATAGAATCATAGGATAACAATGTTGGAAAACACCTTTAGGATCATCAAGACCTCATCTACATGTTTTTTGAATACTCCAAGGATGGTGACTTCACTGCTGCCCTGGACAGCCTGTTCCAATGTTTGACAACCCTCTCAGTGAAGAATGTTTTCCTAATATCCAGTCTAAGCCCTCCCTGGTGCAATTTGAGGCAATTTCTTCTTGCCTATGTCATGTTACCTGGGAGAAGAGACTGACCCCACCTGGCTCCATCCTCCTGCCAGGGAGTTGTAGAGAGTGAAAGCGTCTCCACTCAACCTCATTTTCCTCAGACTAAACCCCCCAGGTCCCTCAACCATTCCCCATCACACTGTGCTCCAGACCCTGCACCAGCTCTGTTGCCCTTCTCTGGCCCCACTCCAGCACCTCAATGTCTCTTTTCTAGTGAGGGGCCCAACACTGAACACAGAATTCAAGGTGCATCCTCACCAGTGCCAAGTGCAGGGGAATGATCACTGCCCTGGCCCTGCTGCCACACTATTGCTGATACAGGCCAGGATGCTGTTGGCTTCTTGGCTGCCTGGGCACAAGCTGCTCATTTTCAGCTCCATCAATCAGCACCCTCAGGTCTCTTTCCATGAGCAGCTTTCAAGCCACTCTTCCCCAAGCCTGGAGCAGTGCATGGGGTTGTTGTGGCCCAAATGCAGGACCTAACACTTAACAAAAAGGTGAGTCAAGAAAATCAGGTGTGCCTCCTCTGATCTAATCTCTAACTCCATTATGCCAAGAGCATGTTGTTGCGCACAGATCCCCATGAAGAGAGGAACCTGCATAGCTGGGTTGTGGTTCCAGATAGAGAATGGTGCCCCAGCTGCTGTGATGCTATTTGTGCCAGAACCAGCAGTCAGAGACATTAAACTGTCAGTGGGGACTGAAAGGAAATCACTTCGGCTGAGAGGCACCAAGCCCCAGCAAGGAATTCTCTTCAGTTTAGACCTACCGTACTTTGTGTGGTGGTGGTCTCGGAGAATATGAAAATAAGGTTTGAATGTGTGTGAATTTGGGTATAACAGCAGCCTGTAAGTCCGTTCACCTAGCCAGAACTCCGTATAAATTCCAGGCCAAATCTGCAATGCAGTGGTCAGTTGTTTCCCAGATCTGAGGGGAGTAAAAATTCATCTCCTTCTGAATTCAGCATACTGCTTGGGACTTTTCTGTACAACAGCTTATGAGCTCAGAGTTTTCTTGACAGTTGTGTTTTATTATACTAGATTGCATCATTTCAATTATGACATAAATGTTTAATCTCAGCATAATAGCCACAAGAGACCCTATTTATACAATTGTAATATTTCACACACATCTGTATTTGCAGTTAGGCAGGCAAAGTATGCTTAAACTACAGACTATTCCTCAGCCTTTGAGCTGCAGCAAGGCTAGGCCAGGATGGACAGAGCTGGTGGGAGGAGGGCAGTGCTACTCATTCTTCAAACAGCTTCTATATATTCTGGGTGCTCTTGAAGACACTGAGAAATCACAATCACTTCGATAAGTAATGACTGTGCATGGCTAGGATAACTGTCTCTTTTTTGTTCAGTTTTTTCTTTTATTTCAGCTCCTTTCCCACAAAGTTTAAACAGAGCAGGTAAGTCTGGAGTAGCACAGAATTTCTTCATCTTTATTCTGAAGACAGCCTAGAGATCTTTAAAGTACATATGACTGTAGTGATAGGACAAGGGGTGATGGGTTTAAACATAAATACGGGAAGTTCAGGTTAGATATAAGAATATAATAAATATAATAAAGAAGTTCTTTACTGTGAGAGTGGTGAGGCACTGAAACAGGCTGCTCAAAGAAGTAGGAAATGCTTCGTCCCTGGCACTGTTCAAGGCCAGGCTAGACAGAGGCTTGGGTGACATGATCTAGTGTGAGGTGTCCCTGCCCATGGCAAAGGGTTGGACATAGATAATCTTGAAGTCCTTTCCAATCCAAACCATTCTGTGATTCTATTTTGACAAAGACATAACACAGTTTATTCCTGTTCTTTTTCTGTATTAACACACATGCATAAATACATCTCTTATGAGACTTACCACACTCTTAAACCCCAGAGTGGTTCAGAGAAACTTTGGCATTTCATTGGAGAGCTAAGTCTCTGAACTTGTTGGCAAATATAATTCCATCTTTGCTTTCTGTGTCTGCAGAAAACCTGTACAGCATTTTGAATGTCTCTCAAATGGTTCTCATAATCCAACACTGAACCTTAGATAACTCTGCCAATATTTCTCTTTCTTTTTTTAACTTAGTCTTGACAAGAAAGCATCTTCCTCACTGATAAGAGAATTTATCAGCCTCAACTTCAATCTGTTACACCTTTGGTACTACTTTTCTTAGTCATACTGTACTGTTTTTCAATTTACTCTTGATACACATTTCTTAACAGCTCTTTCGTATTCTGAAATCCATTTATATTTTCCTATACGTTAAATACATAATTTATTCCTGATTACAGTTTCCTACTTAAACTTTTTTTGATTACTAGTGTGATCCAGAAGAAAATAAGATGTAATCTGAACAACCAAAACCAGAGAGTCAAGCTCGCTGCTGACCTAAGGAAGCTGCATTTGAAAGCTGAGTGTCCTCTACTACCATTTATATAGCTTCACTGACTTTTTTAGAGTCCCAAGTTTATTCTAGCTCTATAATGTGCCTCCACATTCACAGATGAAAACCAAGAGAGAATTTCCCCACACTCAACATCATTTTGTTCTTCATAGTTGTATGACCAAGTTAATACAAATGGTTATATGACTAACTAAAGGAGTCCAGACATGCATGAAGACATCAGGTTAATAAACACAGGAATATTGCATGTGAGTAGATGGACTTCTTTCACATTTAGTTAGCCAGACATTTCTCAGAAATATTAATTTAATCCCAGTGTGAATAAGGAAAAATGCTATGTGAAACATCTTATGCAAAATTTACTTCTCACTTACCCTTCACCTCCCTGTTTCTGAAGAAAATAACAAAATAATCACAAACACCATTCTAAAAAAGATGAAATCTTTTAATCTGTCTGGAGCTTATTCCCACCTTTCCTCCTTCTTTGCGCTGCTTTATGTGATGTGCTGTTCATTCCTATTACCTCTTTATAGCTGTTTTGTTAAAGTTCATACCACAAAGACCTGTAAAAGAAATTTATGACTCCTGGGGTTTCAGCAAATTCTAAATAACCATAACATGAACATGAAGCATTAATTAAAGACACTGGAGTCTAAGTTATAACAGAGATGCTGACATTTAAGCCCCTTGCACCATGTAAATTAAAAATAGTATGACAAACAGTGAGTAATTTGATGGTCAGGGGTTCATAATAGATACCTTAATATCTCCGTCATGAAAAACAGTCTGTCCTTGGTTTAACCCATACTGAACAGCCTAGGCGTCTGGTTCATAAAGCATGACACTGCCTAAACATTTTTGCAGTAATTCATGTATCAGTCTGGAAATTGCATTGACTATCCTTGAGACTAAACAAATATTCAGGAAATTTGTGAACTAAATGTATTAATGAAAAGATAAATTCACTGTGTCATTCCTGCCTCTGTTTCAGCTATCCACTAAAGAGTTTTAAGGCATTCTTATCCAGATGATCCAATGTCACATATATAACATACTATTCAAATTTGCTTAATTGATTATTAGCTTAGTTAACATGAGTCTTCCACAAGATATTACCGTAGAAACTTCAAGTTGCTAGGCATAGTAAAGAAGATATGCCCTACCTTAATCAACCTACACAAAAAATGTAGACTTCTCTTCATTATACAGCTTTTCAAACTGAGATATATGCATGTGTATATGTTCTTTATGTTCACATAAACAGCGGCCTAGCATATACAAAGAAATTATTGCACTCTTGTTGAGTCATGGGATGAGATTCACCTAGCCAGTGCAGATGCCTGTAACTGAGCTGGGCACACCAGGTTCCATTTATAAACAATGGAAATGTACACTTCCATAAGAAAAGAAGAAAAGTCACCATATCCTAAAGCAGATATCTAAAGCAGACCAGATGAATAGAATCACTGAACAATTTAGGTTGGAAGACACCACAGGAGGTCATCTAGTCCCATTTCCTACAAACTCTAAATTCACTTTGAATAGGTTGCTCAGAGGCTTTTCCAAATTCCCTAGAGGAACCTGAGAGCAATGATCCCTTTACCTTTGATGTAAGGGGTAACTAAGCTAATGAGTCTGCATGAAAGTTGTCTGTTAAATGAGACAAATTCTGCAGGTTACAGGCTATGTATATATTCCTCTGTCTTGCAGGTGACAGCTGAAACAAGAGATATAAGGGAATCCAAGTTATCCAACTTTACTTCATGTTTTCTATGAAATAGGAATCAGGTCCTGTGTGTTAAACAAGGGTAGTAATTTTCTAAAGTAACTGTTCCAGTTGCTTGCAATAGGGAATGCATGCTTTTAATCATAGAATCATAGAATAGTTAGGGTTGGAAATGACCTTAAGATCATCAGGTTCCAACCCCCCTGCCATGGGCAGGGATACCTCACACTAAACTATGTCATGCAAGGCTTTGTCCAACATGACCTTGAACACCACCAGGGATGGAGCATTCATAACTTCCCTGGGCAACCCATTCCAGTGCCTCACCACCCTAACAGTAAAGAACTTCTTCCTTATATCCAATCTAAACTTGCCCTGTTTAAGTTTGAACCCATTAGCCCTTGTCCTATCACTACAGCCCCTAATGAACAGTCCATCCCCACCATCCCTATAGCCCCCCTTCAGATACTGGAAGGCTGCTATGAGGTCTCCACGCAGCCTTCTCTTCTCCGGACTGAATAGCCCCAACTTTCTTAGCCTGTCTTCCTATGGGAGCTGCTCCAGACCCCTGATCATCCTCGTGGCCCTCCTCTGGACTTGTTCCGACAGTTCCATGTCCTTTTTATGTTGAGGACACCAGAACTGTACACAATACCCCAAGAGAGGTCTCACGAGAGCAGAGTAGAGGGGCAGGATCACCTCCTTTGACCTGCTGGTCACGCTCCTTTTGATGCAGTCCAGGATACAGTTGGCTTTCTGGGCTGTGAGTGCACACTGAAGCTGGCTCATGTTCATTTTCTCATCAACCAACACCCCCAAGTCCT
>WYDI02038956.1:0-12185 GCA_009867235.2 Psittacus erithacus | reverse complement strand
GTGGGAAGGGGTCGCGGAGAGCCGGGGCCGGAGCGGCGCGGCCGGGGCGGTGGAGGTGCAACCCCACTCCGCCCGCGCCCTCGCTGCCTCTCCCTCCTCTGTTTATTTCGGTGGGCGCTGCTGAGGCGGCGGCTTTTTATTTTTCTCCCCCTCCCCTGACTCCCCCTCTTTTTCCTCTTTCCCTCCCTCCTGCCTTCCTCCCTCCCTCCCTTCCTCGGCCTCACTCCCTCTCCCCGCCCGCGCTGGCGGCTCTGCTCCCAACACCGCCTTCACCCACCGCCCGGCCTCCCTCCCAGCTCCCGCTTATTGGTCCGAGCAGCCCCGTCCATCCGGGCGTCCCCGGCCACCGGCTAATGGCGGCGCGACTGCCCCGCGCCCCTCCCGCCCCGTCGCCGCCCGGCCCCTGCCCGGCCCGGCACGGGCCCGGTGGCCGCCTTTGGCCCGGCACCGCCGGCCGCTTCTTTCGGAGGGTTGTGGGGTGTGTGTGTTCCTACCCCCTTCCCTCCCGCCTCTCCCGCGGCTAGGGGAAGGGGTGGTGAGCACGGAAAATATCGATGTGCGCTTGGCCATGCGATCCTGCCTCGGGAGGCAAACAAACAAAGCGAGAGGCTTGAAACATAAATAGAGGGCTGGGGGGGGGAAGAGGGGCCTTCCTTCTTTTTTTTTTTTTTTTTCTTTATCTTTCTTTTTTTTTTTCTTCTTTTTATATATATATTTATTATTTTTAGGTGGTGGCAGAGGAAGGGATGAACTCGCGCATTCGGCAGCCCCTTCCCCCTTTTCAGCTAAAGCAGATGGAGCCCGTGGCCGATAAAGGGAGCGAGGGGAGAATCAAATTAAAGTCACCGCAGCTGGGAGAAAATGCAAATAAATAAATAAAGTAAAAATTAAAATAAAAGAGGGAAGAGGTTTTAGGGAGAGCTTTTAAACCACTTGTGCGGGAGCAGAGGACTCGATGCGTGTGTGTTGTGAATATGCACCAGACAGCAGATGCTTCAGGAGTTTTCCTTGTCTTTTCCCTCTCTTGAAAAAGAAACGAAAACAAGCCAGGAAAAAAGAAAAAAAACAACAACAGACCACAGAAAAAAAACAATCCCAAAACCCTCCCTGCCATTGTTATTTGGAAACCGGATTCTTACATGGCAGGAATAAAAAACATGCAGCCAGCACACACACACAGAGCAAACAAGTCCCCTTCCCCTCCCCCTCCAGTAAATACATGTCTGGCCCCTGCTTCGGTTTGTGTTGTAGTGCCTGAAAAATAATCATCTCGGGGCCAGCAGCTCGCCCATAAATAAGGCTTTGTCAAAATTAAACCCCGACATAACAGTTGTCGTCTTAACCGTCCTGCACTTAACCTGGCTTCTCATTCGCCATCGGCTCCGGGTGTGCCGGGGAACAACCCCAAAATATAGGGGGTTGGGGGGGGGCTGCTGGAAATTCTCCCTGAGACGTGATATTTTTCCTGTGGCTCCTCACGTCGTTAAATGCCTTGTCAAACCTGGACCCAGAGTCTGAGCAAGGGGATGGATGGATGGATGGTGGGTGGATGGATGGAAGGATGGATGGATGGAGAGAGAAAGATGTAGATAGAGATAGATGTAGAAAGAGATAGATATAGAGATAGATATAAAGAGATAGATAGATAGATAGATACAGAGAGAGGAAAGGAAGAAAGGAAGATAGAGAGAGGGAAGGAAGGAAGGAAGGAAGGCAGGCAGGAAGGCAGGAAGGAAGGCAGGAAGGCAGGAAGGAAGGAAGGAAGGAAGGAAGGAAGGAAATATAAAGAGATAGAGAAGGAGAGAAAGAAAGAGAGAAAGGTTGTCGAAATAAGGTTTTCCTCATCATTGTCACTAAATAGTTAAACGATTTCCAAGCCTGTCAAAAGTGCCAGTACCGGACACTACTCTTTGAACAAGGCAAGGATTTAATCTGGGGAGAAATGGGACTCCTTCCAATCCGAAATAGACATTAGAAGATAAATTGAATCTCAGTGCAGATTCACCTCTGCTGCTAGAAGCCCTCTCTTCTCCACCACGCCTTCATTCAGTCCTGTCTCTGCTGGCTGGAGTGTTCTGCTCCCCAGATATCTCCTTCCCAGTCTGCAGCTTGGGAGCATATGCTGTCCTTGTCCTGACCCCCTAGGCTCCCAGGGACAGACCGCGAGCAAAATCTCTTTTTCTTCTCTAAAAGGTTGCCGAGTCAGAGGTCTGAGAAGTGTCCTCCAACACTATGAGGATTTCGAGAGCCCAAGTTGGAGCTGGAAGCTGGGGCTTCAGCATAGTCTGGCTTCGGGTTAGTGAAAAAAAAAACATACAGACAACTAGAGCCTTGGATACAATTTTTTTTTTTCTTTTTTTTTACCCAAAAAAAACTTGAAATAAGTTGCCACATCCGAGATGAGAAAAAGAAGCGAGATGTCCATGAAAAATCCCAGTTGAAAAAAAAACCCTCCAAAACCACACAAAACTCAACCCCAAAATAACAACCCAAACCATAAACCCCAAACAAAAAGAATAAAAAAAAGTGAATGATCATACAAATACCTACCTTCTGGATCCTTCCTTCCTTCCTTCCTTCCTTCCTTCCTTCCTTCCTTCCTTCCTTCCTTCCTTCCTTCCTTCCTTCCTTCCTTTTCCCCTCCTCTCCTTCTCTTTTTCTCTCTTTCTTTCCTCTCCTTTTCTTGTTCCCTTTCTTTTTTCTTCCGTTTTCTCTTATTTTTTCTTTTCTTTTTTTATTCCGTTTTCTCTTTCCCTTCCTGCTTTTCCTGCCCCCTGCGCTCTGCCCACTCAACTCCACTGCTTTGAGGGACGGACGGACCGCTGGACGGACGCATGGACGGCTGGAGGGACGGACGGACGTTGAATTCCAGCCGGAGCCCCCGCGGGCTGGCCGCGCTCTGCTATTCTTTCAGGACTCCAGCCCTGCTCTCTGTGCAGGAAACAGAGGAGCTGATCCAAGTTCAAAGTTACGTCGCCGTCCCTCCTTAAGAAGCGCTTTATTTCCCTCAGAACAGCAAGTCCCCTTTCCCCGGTGTCACAGGGTAACACGGGCAGGGGGTAAGGGAGGAAGGGGAGGAATGGGGGGAATGGGCAGGGGCCCCGGCAGCCAGACCGTCTCTCACTTTCCGGGCCCCTGCCAGAAACACAGCTTTCTCCTCACGGCAGCTTCCGAGGGAGGGAAGCAAGCGGTCACCTAGAGTTTGTGCTATACGGGTTTACTGAAACTAGCTTTTGAACAGCTTTCTGGAGGTGCCAGACCCACAGAGTAACCGTCAGCCTTTCCTGGGAAAGCATCCCCTCTGTCTGTAAGTGTGCCGAATTTTTGTTTAAAACTGCTCTGCTCTTATTCTTGACGTTGCTGATAAGGAGGGAGCTGGAGGGGCTGGAGGGACCAGCGAGAGCAATTTCTTCCTTTCCCTGGACAGCATATACCTCTCTCGTCTTCCACCTCCTGTCCGCAGGGGCTGTCACCGCCAGGCAGGGGTTATTGAGGGGACTGCTCCGCACCCTCTCCATCCCTTCTTCCCTCCTTCCTTCACTCTTCTTCTCCATCCCACTCTGCCTCCCCCCTTCCTTCACCCCGAGACGCGGCGGCTCTGCTCGCAGAAGGATGCGGCTGGCGGCAGCCTTGTAGGGAAAACCCAGGTGGAAACGCCGACCAGGGGTTGGGTTGTGGGGAAGAGGGGATCTTTTCCCCTCCAGATTCAACCTTCACTTCTCCCCAGAGTAACTGGACGAAGTGCGGGGCAGGGGGCATGAGGCCAGCCTGTAGCCTGGGAAGGAGAGGCCTGCTGAGCAGCATGGCTTTGCACAGTTGTCTGTATCACAGACACTCATAAATTCAACAAGCTCATCAACAGGATATTAAATTGCAGGTTACCTTTGATGGTGCCGGTCTGAGCCGCTTCTAGGCCGTTCGACCTATGACCCGTGAAGACCACATGTGTTGCGCTGTAGCCTCCCTCTGTAAAACACACTTCGGGACAAAAGTTCTTTGTCAGACTCTACCAGCAGTGTAATGTAAAAGAAAAAAAAAAGGGGGGGGGGGAAATAATGAAAATCTCAGCCAAAGTTGTAATTTGTTAATGCCTTGGTTTTCCCCCCTTTTTTAAACGGCCAGGCAGGGAGTGAGGGGCAGCAGGAAGCAGCACCTCTCTTTGGTGCCATTAATATTTATTATTCTCTCAATTGCACTTATGTAATTTTATACATGTATAAGTAAAAGTTGCCGTATAAAACCCCGCTTACGGCTGTGGTGCCATGAGGCTGAGGGGGCTAAAGTTGCAGCGCGGTGGAGATTTCCAGGACGGGATTTTCCTCTGCCGAGGGGCAGCCGGTACCCCTGCCCAGCCCAGCTGCGTTGGAGGAGACGCGCAACGCCGCGCACTTTGCGCGTTCTGCGCCCTGTCCCGCTGCGCACCTCCCTCCGCAGCCGGCGCAACAGCCCCCAGAAACGGGGTTCTGCAGCAGCACAGCTGAGTTTTATTAGATGGATCTTTGGGGATGCCCACATAAAGGTTTGAGGCAGCGGAGAAACGTCCCAATAAAGCGCGATGGACTTTGTAATACAATTTCTGCTGTCATTCATAAATAACAGTGCCATATGGTAACCATATTGCTTATACAAGTAAAGCCGTCAAAGTGTCACTATTTGATTTATCTCAACAGCTTCTTCCAACGGTGACGTTCAGCTACAGGGAGAGGGGAAAGGGGCAGGGGGGGGAGAGGGAGGTGTGTGGAGAAGGAGCGGAGAACAAAATTTGGCCTGGGTTTACCGAGGTCGCCTCTCTATTTCTCTCTCTGTATGAGAAATACATATATATATATATATATATATATACACACAGAGGGATTGAAGGATGGGAATTTTTGAATCTTTATTTTATCCCTTTTTGAGCAAATCCCCGAAGGGGATGCGTGGGAATGGACCCCGCTTACCCCAGAGAGGCGCACATCCAAAACGGCAGCTCCGAACCTTCTGCCCGTAAATCCCCTTCCCAAAACGGGCGACGGTCCCGGCCCGGGCAGCTCCGATGGCCGCGGCAGCCCCGACGGCAGGCACAGTGTCAGCACCCTCCCGGGACCGTGTCCCTGCCCTTGGGCTCTCACTGGGGTGCATGGAGAGAGAACAGGGGGTTTATTTGCCGCAGGAGGAGTTTATTTTAAAGGGTATAAAATATCCATTTTATATGCCCAGTGATTCCCTTCAAAAAGGAGGGAAGGGGACCCCTGCTGCCAAATGGCTCCTCTCTCTCCCTTCCATGCCCATGGACAGTCACGACCCCCTCTCTCTCCCGCGGTCCCGCTGTCTCCTTGCTACACCCCGGCGGGACAGTGAGATGGTACCGGGGTTACTCCCTGCGAAGGGTCAGGTGGGTGGCAAGCTATTTTGATCGAATTTGTGGAGATGGATCTGGAGGTCTTGACGAGTAAAGTGGCTATAGCGATCGCTTCCCAAAGGTTCCCCAGAAGAAGGTTTTACAGTTATAAAATATTTCTCTCCTCTCCCAAACTATCAATAAGACGTGCATTAAAGAGGATTGTTTGTAAATGGTGCTCATGCTGATTAGCATACATTTACATAATGCAGATTACAGCGCGACGTTTTACAGCTACCTATCTCCCCACTCCCCACCCTCCCGCGCTAAAGCCGATGTCCCAACCTCGGTTTATAGAGGAACCTTGACAAAATTTATTCCAGGGTTTCCAGGCTTTCACCCCGCCTCTCCAGCCTCCCCCGGCGTCCCTTGACCGGTTTGCCGGTAAGCAGGGCCCGGCGGGAGGGCTCCGCAGCCGGCTCCGCCGCGGGAGCAGGGCACCGGGCCGACCCCCGACGGGCGCTGCCGGGGGCTTGGGGGGGTGGGAGGGGGGTACCTGCCGCCTCCTTCCCCTGCAGCCCCCCAGCACTGCGGCAGCCTGGGCCTGAGCTGGGATCGGTGAGTTAATGGGTTGTAAATTCTTCACGGTCCTTTTGGAGCTGGCACTGTCCAAAATCCACCCGGCTCGGGCAGGCGGCTTCAGTAGGCAGGCGGCTTTTGCACTGAGTCCTAAAAATGGGCGATTTTCCACGTAAGCCTCGGCCAAGCCCGCCCTCCCTACAGGTCAGCTGCCTATTATCCGGCTATAAAATATTTTCTTTGTTTTATAGCCCCTCATAAAAAGAAATTGATCGGGGGTATATATTTGAATTAAGACATATTAAATCGATGACAGATACATATCACGCTGCGTTTAAAAAGAGCGGGATGCGGAGGCATGCTCAAGGGACCGCGGGGCCGCGACGCTGTTCTTCACGTCCACAGCATCTCCCATCAAACCATCTCATCTAGGGACTTCGGCGCCCAGAATTTGGGGAGGATTTGGAATCCTGTTTGGACGCACATGTAGAAAACAGGCGTATAGAAGCAACAGTATAGACGTACGGCTAGTTTGCGAGGGGATGTTTTTACTGTGCCATAAAACCATGGAGCAGCGCCTTTTAAAACCTGGGGATTATTTATTCTCGATCCTTGCCTTGCAGCATCACTGAAATCCCCATCACGACACGGGTTCGGCGCCGGGGGTGGGAGGCACCGGCGGGACTTGGTCTTAGAAAGGGAGACCTCTGGGGCCCCTCCTGCGCTACAGCTCTTGCCCCCAACCCTCTTCCTCTTTTGGCAGCTGTGGGCTAAATCCTTCGAGTTTCTCCCCCGTGAGTGGCGGCGGGAGGGAGGAAGGAAGGAGGGGAGGGCTGGCCCAGGAAATGCCGGACAGACACGGGGCTTCCTTTGAGCGGGGCTGCGCAGAGGGTAGCAGCGGGGAGGCACAGATGTAGTTTGGGCAAGGGGCGGTTCACTGGATGCGGAGGACCGGGAGGGGGATGTGTGTTTGGGGATGGGGGTGTCCGCTGGCACCCCCCGCACCGTTTCCTCTCCTGGCTTGGCGGAGGAGCGTCCCCCGCTGCCCCGCAGAAGTCCTT
Organism: Psittacus erithacus; assembly: GCA_009867235.2. NCBI lineage: Eukaryota > Metazoa > Chordata > Aves > Psittaciformes > Psittacidae > Psittacus > Psittacus erithacus. The sequence goes on along the minus strand of WYDI02038956.1, from coordinate 5,225 downwards.
GGACTTATCTTCCAAGAGCTAGGGAGGGCCCGACACTCTCAGTGGGACCAGCAGCCTCAGGAAAGCGGATGACATACCAGTAAGGGCCACATCTCCTCTCGCAGCCCCAGAGAGAAGTCGCTGCAATGCTTTTCCAGCCCTTTTGGCTGGGCAGGGAAACCTCTGGTCCCGCCTTTTCGGCACCCCCAAAGGGCAGCATCCTCCTTTGTGCGGAAGGGGCCGGTTTAGCTCTGCACCTTCGAGGACCAACACACCCCGACACCAGTGGGTCCCTCCCATTGCTCCTCCGGCCCGGTCCATCCCCCCCCCTCTGCTCCCTTTAGGAGAATCTGTCTTCTTCAGCCTTTTCGCCGAAGGCAGCAGCTCCTGGCAGACGCCCCCCTGCCGGAGACTCCCCATTTCCCAACCCACCGCCCCCCACTGCATCCCAAAGCCTTGAGCAGCGTTGATGCTCCGGTGTGCTTTCATCCCTGGGTTGCCCTCGCTGAATTCGGGCTGAGATGCAGGCAGCTGCCGGGGGTACGGCTGGCGGTCCCCCGACGGGGCGCCCCGGGATGGGGCTGCGGGTATCCTCGGGAGGAGGAAGCCCCAGCGAGGCAGAGAGAGCGGCTTCCCAAAACTTCCCCCCAAGATGTGCTGCTTCATCCACCCCCCCAACCCCCCCTCCTTCCACTACTGCTTACTCGTTTATTTTTTAAAGGAAAGGAATCCCAACCCTCCCCGCCGCTTTCGCCTTCTTTTTAGGAAAACGTTGTCTGTCTTCCCCTGGTGTTGCCTTCAGTCGTCCACCTTGGGCACGAGCACACACAGCCTCGCGTGGGTGCGGGCTGCTGGCCGTGCTTTCCCGCCTCCCCGATGAATGAATGATGATGGCCCTCCAAACGTAAGAGAAAAGAGGGGTGAACCGAGGGCAGAGCCTGGCAGCAGCCCCGAGGCGAGCAGAGAAAATCCCACGGACAGTTAAACGTCAACACAGCGGCTCAGGGAGCCCTGTCCAGCGCAGGGGGAGCGGCAGCTGCTGCCCGCTGCTGCCCGGGCTGCCCACTGTCGGCGGAGGGGGTTGTGTGGGGTGTGGGGGCTGTGCGCCCCGTCGGGCCCCGCGCGAAGTTTTGCAAGTGCTACTTCGAGGCGGGGAGGACACGGACACGACGGGACAGTGGGGGGGGGCAGTGGAGGCGGATCCCCGCTGCGCCGGCGTCCTGAAAGGGAGCCAATGGCGCGGCACCATCGGCTGCCAATCATCGGGATCTGTCCAATCCCTCTGGTGCCGTGTCCGAGCCGTAGCTCCCAGCGCGCCGCCGGAGTGTGGTGAGGGCTCTGCCAATCGCGGGCGGGCAGAGCGGGGCCGGGATGCGCGGAGTTAGGAGCACAGACAAAAGAAGTTAAAGAGCCGCTTAATATATACATGTTTTTGAAGGCGGGTAGAGGGAAAAAAATAACAACAGCCAGCGTAGATGGGCTTGGCTGTGTCGTTATGGAGCCCCCTTTGAGCAAGAGGAACCCGACCCTGAGATTAGCAGACTTGGCAGCGGCTCAGCCCCATCCTCAACAGAACATGACAGGCTTCCCGGGGCTGGGGAACCACCACGTCCACCCCCACCACGCGGCCCACCTCCACCCCGGGGACGCAGGCGGCGACCCCGGCGGTGCCCTCACGCCGCTAGGACCCGAGCACATGGCGCAGCCGGCCGCCCTCAAGCTCACGCCCGAGGCGCTCACCGCCGCCGCCGCCGCCTTCGCTGCTCCCGCCGCCACCACCGCCGCCGCCGCCGTCACTGCTGCCGCCTCCACCACCGCCGCCGCCGCTTACGCGCCGCCCGCCACCACCCTCCAGGGCTACCCGGCGGGGGGGGCGGCGGGCCGGGACTTCATCCTGCGGCGGGAGCTGCCCGCTGCCGCTGCTGCTGCCGCGGTGCACGGGGCGCTGGGCGAGCAGCACCCTCCCACCGGCTCCCCCCACCTCCCGCACCCGCCACCCCACGGCGTCTTCATCTCTGCAGCCGGCGCCTACGGCGCGGCCGACGGGGCGCACGCCGCTTTCCCGCCCCCGCCCGGCGAGCAGGGCGCTCCCGCCGGCCGCCACCAGCCTCTCAACGGGCAGATGCGGCTGGGGCTGGCGGCTGCCGCCGGAGAGCTCTACGGGCGCTCCGAGGCGCACTACGGGGCCGCCGCCGCCTCCTCCTCTTCTCTGCAAGGTTACGGCTCCGTCAACCTCAATCTGGCGGCAGCGGCGGCTGCCGGGCACGGACACCCGCACCACCCCCATCCACACCACCACCACCACCATCATCATCACCACCATCACCATGCCCACGTCGGGGCGGCGGCGGCTGCAGCGGCCGGGGCCTTCCTGCGGTACATGCGGCAGCCCATCAAGCAAGAGCTGATCTGCAAGTGGATCGACCGGGAGCCGCCTCCTCCGCCTCCTCCTCCTCCGCCGCCACCGGGCGGTAGGAAGCCCTGCTCCAAAACTTTCAGCACGATGCAGGAGCTGGTGAGCCATGTCACCGTGGAGCACGTCGGCGGGCCCGAGCAGAGCAGCCACGTGTGCTACTGGGAGGAGTGTCCCCGGGAAGGCAAACCCTTCAAAGCGAAATACAAACTCATCAACCACATCCGAGTGCACACGGGAGAGAAACCCTTTCCCTGCCCCTTCCCCGGCTGCGGGAAGGTCTTCGCCCGCTCCGAAAACCTCAAGATCCACAAGCGGACTCATACAGGTGGGTGCCTTCCCCCGTCCCTTCTGTCCCTATAAGGGTTTTCTTCCTTTTTCTTTTTCTTTCTTTTCCCCCCCTTTCCTCCTCTTTCCCTCCTCTCCTGCGCACCGCCCGACATGTGACTTTTTCATGAATAAGTAATTCGGCAGCACACGGGCCACGCACACGCACCCGGCCCCTCTGCCCTGCACACAAACGTTTGTGTCCCTGTCCCCCCTTCTATCATCATCTCCCCCCCGCACTTTGGGCAGGTCCCTCCGCCCCCCACCTCCCCACATCCTGGCACGACCGGATAAATAAATACCCCGAATAAGAAATAACTCGGAGCCGGGGGAAGACGAACAGCAGCCCTTGGGGAAGAGCGAGGCGAGAATAAGGGCCCGCTCGCCCCTGCCGGAGGCACTCGGGGTGGGGGTGTGTTGCGACCTCCCCGCCACTTCTCGAAGGACCACGGTTCTGCTTTTCCTGCTGGTTCTGCCGTTGGGGATGGAGCCTGTCGGGATAACTCTTGGCCCGGTGGAGATGAAGCCGGAGGCTTTTGGGGGCGCAGTTCTCTTGAGCCGCGGACGGCGGCGGCGGCGCTCTGGGCTGCCGGTACTATCGGGGCTACCGCGCTACCTCCGCTACCGGGGCTGCCCTACGACCAGCGCTGCTGGGGCTGTCCCTACGGGAACTGCCGATGCTGCCTGGAATCCCGACGCCGCCGGTCGTTGCTACGAGGACAGCCAGTGCTACGGGGGCTGCCCGTGCCGCCGGGGCTACCGGTACTGATTCCGCTCCTGTGGCTGCCGCTGGTGCCCGGGTTCTACTGCCCGTGGAGACGGGGGAACATTTCCTTCTCTTTTTTCCTTCTTTTTTCCTGAGGAGGAAACTTCAAAGCATTCCGAGTACCCAACGGGGCTCCGGGGCCCGGAGAGAAGGAAGCGGCATCCCTGGGGAATTCTCAGAAGGACGGGGGGACCCGGAGCGGGGCTCGGGGTTGCGGACAGGCGTGTGTTTGAGCATTTAAGTCTTTTATTTCTTTTTCTTTTTCCTATTTTATTTCTTCTTCTTCTTGCTTTTTTTTTTCTTTCTCTCTCTTTCTCCTCCTTCCTCTCCACCCCCGAAATAACGCGTTTCGCTGTGGGTGTAAAGAAAAAAATTTCCGCCGAAAACGAACGAAGCCGGGATTTATAGTGCTAGACAAATATTATTCCTCGGAGGACACTTAAGGAAGTGGAGTTGCCGTAATTGCTTTCTTGATTTATTGTGCGCTGCTCGGGAAGAGAAAAGCGGCGACCGTGCAACGTGTTATTACGATGTAAAACCAAATGGCCCATGGCGGAAAGGATTATAGATTTTTATCTCCAGAATATGTCAGGCATGAGCCCATATACAGCTGCGGAGACCTGAGGATGCCCAGCTTCCTGCTCCCAAGGCCGGGCGGGGGGTGATGGTGGGGATTTCTCCTGCTGGGGGCTGACATATTTTTTGGGGGGTGGTTGTTGTTGTGTTAATGGCGCTGCGGAACCAGTTAAATGGTGGAGGCCCCTGTTTTTGTCATCCTGCCTTTCCCATCTGTTTTAGTTTGGAAAACAAAACTTCACTGCGGACCTTTCTGGGCTTCTCAACTGCTTCTCCATCCCAGCTCCAAGGGGGGTGGGTGTTCGGGGGATGCTTGGGGTGGGGGCAGAGGGGTTCATCGGAGAAACGACACTCCTCCCACAGATAACCTTAATATGCACCTCTGAGCTGTGGTCGAGTGTTGCTCCGAGGCCCTGTGTGGGACATGGCTTCTTGCAAAGGAAATTTGGAGGAGTTTGCAGTCGGGGGGCACCCGCAGCTCCCCGGGTGCTGTGCACCTCTCGAAGGGCTGGAGGAGAGGGGTCCCCCTTTCTGCGATAGGTTCTCAGATGCAGGGAGGGTGCCCACGTGTGAGCCCAAGGATTGAGGGGACTATTTCCATGCAGAAAGGGCAGTTGCAACAAAGCTGCCCTCCGGGTGGGGAGCGAAAGCCAGCCTCGAATGACACGACTCACGGGAAGACGAAGGGGACATGACTTCTTCCCCACGCACAGCCTTTGGGTGGAAGCGGGATCCCAACCCTCTGCCCCTCCCCATCGGATTAATTACTGTAATTTTGCCGCCTCAGCTTTAATTTAGTCATGTGCAGCCTGGGAGCAAAAGAGATTTACAAACTATTCATTTATTATAGGCATTTTTGGGTGGAGAAGGGGAAATGATAACACCATTATAGTATCATTAGGGGGTTTTGCTTGTTTCTGGTAATCCTGCAGGAAGAAGACCATGTCAGTTATTCAGGAGGCGTTTGCTCGCTTGTTTTTCTCCCTTCTTTTCCTCGAAAGAATCACATCATGCCTTGCGGCCTTGTCCCTGTTTTGGGGACAAAACGCTGTCCCCCCTCCCGGTGCTTGCTGACAAGAAAGGCATGCCTTTCGCGGCCCCTAGCGCTTCGGACCCGGGAGGGCGGAAGCGCGCAAAGGGAAGCAAATGGACCCCCACACAGCG
>WYDI02038953.1:0-19684 GCA_009867235.2 Psittacus erithacus | reverse complement strand
GGGCTGGGTATCGGTCGGTGGTGAGCCGTTGTGTTCTCTTCTCTTGTTATTTCCTTTATCATTATTATTATTGGTGGCAACAGCAGTGATTTGTGTTATACCTTAGTTAATAGACTGTTCTTATCTCAACCTGTGGGAGTTTTATTCTTTTGATTCTCTTCCCCATCCCTCCGGGAGCCGAGGCGGGGGGGGTGGGCAGTGAGTGGACTGTGTGGCAGGCCTTAAACCACGACATAATGTAGAAAAGCTAACTGCTATAAGCATCCTTCACAGCCAGTGGAAAAAAAAAATGCTGGTTTTGTATTATTTTACCTAATTTTTTTTAGAACTGCAATATTAAGACATAATTTTTATTAGGGTGCAGTACTGGTATAAAAAAGCTCCAAACAAAACCTTTAGAGGCTTGTGGAAAAAGGAAAGAGCCTTCAGCACAGATGTGTTAACATCATATAAATCAGCCAAGAATAGGAGCCAATGCAAGTATGATTTCAGAAATGCATAGGTTCAAATAATAGATAAAGTGAAAGCCCTAGGACACAGGGAAAGCAATCTCTTGTCCTTAAAATTTGGAATCTGCCAGATCACAGCAGTGTTGGGCTCAGTGCCATTAACACCACACCAGACTAGGCAAAAATCCTCCTCCTCAGGCAATGACTGGCAGGTTCAACAAAGAAACTCCTTTGAAAGTCAAATGAGGCAATATAAATGCCCCAACAAATCACAAAAGGCCAGGAAACTATTTATAGCCCGTCCATATCTTTTTAAGTTTATGAATCCGACTTACCTGTAAGTCAAAGTAAGTCAGTGAGCCCATTACTTTAGCAGTACCTGAGCAAATCAAAGACTATGCTGAGATTGCTTGGAATGATCAAAATCTTAGTATTACCTCTTGATCAATTATTGTGCTCTCTACCAAGAATCATGCACTTTGAATTCCCAAAGCAAAACTTAATTACATCTCATCTGCTTTTCACTTAGATTGAAAGCAATACGTTTATACAAGATAACACCCAGCTTATCTGATTGTTGTGCCAATTTCTCATTCTAATTGACATAATCTCTTTACTCCAGAATTTCACAAAAAAATTCCCCAAGTTGCCTTCTCCTAATACAAACTTGTCCTGTAGTTTTTGCTATTAAAAAAAAACAATAAATTTTGCAATGGTGCACATCCGTTAAGAGGCATTAGTAATAGAAATATTCACAACCCTTGCGAAGAGGAGAAAAGCTACCCAGAAGACAGTCACTCTGATGAGAAACAATTCACCCTATAAAGCTCATAAGAAGCTTTCACTCAGAAAAGAGTGGAGCCTTAATGCAGCAACTAGAAATTGAAAATTATCTTGTCTCCTGCAACAAAGATAGCACAAAGTGAAGATGAATGGATTCAGCTGCCAGAGTACTCAACCCAGGCAGATAGTTAGACCAAACCAAGACCTCTGAAGCTGATATCACAGTAATATCAAAATGTCAAAAAAGGCTGCAGATGCCTAGATGCTAATGCAAAGGCTGTCAGCCAAGTCTTTCCTCCATCTCCGGCTCTGTCATACCAAAATCTAATAGTTGCCAAGAGCTCCATTGGATAGTACAAGAATGGGAATTTGGACACTGATGTGCTAGAGGAAAGGAGAATGAAACATAAATGAAGGAAACATGACTGAAGTTTAAGTTTATAGTATGGAACCTCATGATCTGTTCTTTACCCTTAGCAAAGTTTGCACATCATCTTACTCCAGACTGCCTTCGTACCGTCATGTCCTCAGTCTTTTGCAAGAAGGGAAAGGTTACTTAAGCAAAACAAGATAAGAGCTTATTGATGTAAGCAGAAGGTTATCATTAACACATTATGAAGACTACAATAAATGACTTGGGCATTCCTTGTGGTAGTTGAGCCCCTTGTGAGATTGTCTGTACCTGAGAGAGCGTGGAAGTCCCATAAAACAGGCCTATAAATTCCAGTTTACAACATTGCTTGGGTTTAATAGCATATCTGTAATAATCTTCTCTTCTTTCTCATCTTTTACACAGAAAAAAAATCCTTATGTCTGCTACAACTTTCATTACGTTTTAAAAAATATATTTTATATTGTTTTCTCACAAATCACGTAGGAAAGTATTTGCACAACCTAAAACTGAAGTTTGATATGCTGGTGTCCCAGATCACTTATTAGCAGGATAGTTGTCGCCAAGCAAGGGTTCAGAAATGTCCTTGGCAACATTATATCAGATCATGAGCTAGCGTAAGTGGTAGCCCAGACTAAACTACACCTACTGACAATTCAAGTATGTCTCATAAGCAGCACATAATACTTCTCAGCTATGTATCTTAATGGTTCCATCATCCCAAGTCCTACCTCTTCACCAACACGAGACAAGTATGGCCCAGAGGAAATTATAGTGTGCCTGAAAGCACAAAAATATTGATAAAAGGTATATATAATAAAGCATTAGCAGAAATATCATGCTCTGTGTTCAAACTCAGATGAACTCTGCTTACTCCCATAAACTCCCTTGGGTGCCTTGCCATGTATTGCAATGCCAACAGGAATGATCTGATCTGTGAACCCCACTCACAGTATGACTGCCAGACAGGGATAGATGCAAGTGGTTTTTTTTGGCAATATGATATATAGGACTTGAGTATAATCTTGTGCCCAAGTTAATCTGAGCAGGTTCAAAATTCTTCATTCTCAGAAAACCCAGAGTTGTTATTATCTGCATAGATACACCTTTATTTTCTGCTCTCAGGTTGGTAGGGACAGCATCCTACTACTGCTCTTTAAAACCCTCTAAATAAAAAAATAAGAGCATGCACAAAAAAGAATTTTGACTCTTAAATATCAAAAAAAGTGTGCACAAAGGGCCTAAAATCTCAAAAATTCCTTGCAAAGTTTTATCTAGGATTGCCTATGAATAAGTCACAGTCTGTTCAGGCAACTCACTGCACCAAAAGGGCAAATTGGAAAAGTAAGCATCAATGAATTAAACTTCTTTTCTGTAATTTTTCAGTTCCTCCAAGAAAGCAGAAACAGTTCAAGAACTCACATTTTTCAATGTTTAAATGTTTGTGGAACACTAACATATGTAGGTGACATTATCTGCTCATATAAATACATGCATTATGTTGTCCTATATATATGGGACAACATAAAACAACATACGCATCTGAGCCAGAGATTCTTTAGTAAAAAGCTAAGACATAAAACCCACAAAACTTCAACTCTCAGAGGACATTTTCCAGGACTCCTGTTGAGGAAATGAAATTACAAGTTTACTTATTCACTGAAAATACTTAGGTGGAAGTTACTGAGAAGCAGTAACCGCGGAGCCCAAATTGTGCCATTTTTTAACTGACATTTTCCAGAGTTTAACATTCCACTGCCGTGCTTTTGTTTCTAAGACATGGACAGTGCAACAAGCTGTCAAGAATCATCTTTGCTAGACGTAATGATTACTTGGCCTCCATCTGAGGAGGAGCAGCTTAGCATAATAAACTCTTCCATGACGCAGGCGAGTGGACCTGATGACCAATGAAGGGTTTCTTCCAAATATCTTTCTGTGATTATATGCTGATTAAATACCTGTGTGTATTGCCAGCTTATTTCCCCATTTTGCTCCAAATTAATCGAGAGGCTTGCATCTGCACCAGTTTATGACGTCCAATATTATATCAGGACCTATGAATAACTCTGTGTCTCCTTTGTGTGTCTGCCCTGGTCACTTCTGCTTTTCTTTTCTCCCTCCGGCTTTCTAACAATGTACTCTTTCCTTGTTATAACCACAGCGCTTGCACGCAGACCTCCCACCCAGCCCCTGTCTGACATTCCCGTGGTATATTCAAACATCTGCCAAAAAGATGCCTTTGATAAACTGCAAAAAAACCCCAACATTATCACAGGCAATTAGAATTCAACTGCTGCCCATGACATTTAAGTTTAAATAAACTTCGGAGGAACAGCTGGCCGCTGGACAGAAATCTGAGAAGGAGCTTAAGGAGACCAGCAAGCACTGCACTTCTTTCACTGTTAGAAAGACTTTGGATTTTTTTTAAAACAGGCAAATAAGAGAGAGGTCCAAAAGACCTTTTCTGGGATCTCAGTGACACTGTTCAGCAGGTGACCTACTGTACAGCCAGTGTGGCTCTCTACCATACGACCCATGCATACTGTGATTCTTGGAGACATCATTCAAAGCAAGGGAAACCACATAGCCCAACACTAGGAAACAGCTTTTTCAGTTGCAAACTTTTTGGACCAGGAACTGTGACAGCCTGTATTCAGATATCCACTTACTACCTGCAGTTAGCTGTTAGCTGTCATCTTAACAATTGTCTGTGTGGTAAGTCAACAGCTGCATGAGACCACCTGCATTGCCTGCACTCTATTAGGGAAAAACTTCCTATTCACTTTTAATGCCCTCACTGAACTATGCATGGATCTCTGATTAATCCCTAGGAAGGAAAACAGATACATGCAAGGTGTCCACACTTGACTGCTGAAAGCTTTTGAATAACGGGGTGACTAACAGGTCAGTTTACTCAATTCAGTTTTGAACGTTACCCTTTTTTCCATGAAAGTATTTTAATCATGTTACATATGTCCACAACAGGTTTTTGTAATGCATCCTTTACACCTACCCCATAGCAAATGTATTGGGACTCCCAAGTCGGTAATATCCTAGACTATACCATATCAATCAAGTTTGAGACCAGTGAGGAACCTGAACATACACAAGTCTATGGGACCTGACAAAATCAGGGTCCTGAGGGAACTGGCAGATGTACTCGCCAAGTCACTCCGCATCATATTTGAAAAGTCATGGTGAGCAAGTGAAGTCCAGTGACTGGAAAAAGAGAAACACTCCACCCATTTTTTAAAAGGGTAAAAAGGACTCTGGGAACTACCAACAACTCAGCCTCACCTCTGTGCTCAGTAAGATCATGGAACCAATCCTCCTGTAAGCGATGTCAGGGCATATGGAAGGCAGGGAGGTGATTAGAGACAGCCAACATGGCTTCATCAATGCCTGACTAATCTGATGGTCTTTTGCAATGGAGGGTCTGCATTGCTGGATAAGGGAAGAGAAACTGATGGGATCTGTCTTGACTTCTGCAAGATCCTTGGCACAGACCCACACAACATTCTTCTCTCTAAATTGGAGAGATATGGGTTTGACAGCTGGACTATTTGGTGGATAAAGAATTGGCTGGATGGCTGCATCCAAAGAGTTGTAGTTGACGGCTCAGTGTCTAAATGGAAACCAATAATAAGCAGTTGTCCCTCAAATGTGTTGGGAAAAGATACATGGCAAATCTCTATGAGAAGACAACAGAATAGCTTCATCTTACCCTGAATTGCCATTAAATTTTAGCAAGCAAAGGCTTTTAACAGTAGTGAAAGAGCCAGGAAAGTTTTATTATGTAGCAGTAAATTAGAATAGAGACTGCAAGTGCACCATTGAACAGTTCCCAGCCTCACCCTTTCCCATGGTTCTAGCGAAAGAATTTGCTGCCTACATGCACCAAGCCAGGAGAAACTAAGGGGTGAGGGGAACATTACTATACCTTAGCTAAGAGTGCTCCCTTCTGGATACAGAGCTCAGAGGAGAAAATCTGAAAAGAAGCAATCGTTGTTTGCCTAGACCTAAACTGAGGAAGTAATGCATTATATTGTCCTATGCACTTAATTTTAAAAATAAAAAAGTTAGGGGACACACAACTGGGTGCAAACAGAGTATTTGAACAGTATTAGAACCCCTGATCCTACTGCCAAGACACTTAAAAGAGGGAAAACACTTTTTAAGGAGGGAAAAAAAAATATCAGAACAAATGTTTAAGTACTTTCAGCTGAACATTTCCAGTAGTGCATTTCCAAAAGCACTAGTTGAACCACGCTTTTAGCAAGCATTTAATTAATAATCTATCATTCATATAAACTTCACAATGAGTGGAATGCTAACTACTATCAAATTAAATCAATTGTTTTGATTTTTGCATAACAATGGACACTCTTCAAAGAGGCTGACTTAATTGAAGGAACACACAACTATTAATGGTAGTTTTATCAGCAGGCATGAACCATAAGAATTCATACTACTTTTCAGGCAGGCATACTGCTCTAAATAACTTCCAACTGTCACACCTGATGAAGCTAAGGAATGCTTATTTTAGTAAACAAAGTTTCCATGTCTTGATATAATTGAAAATTTCTATTAAACCAGTAAATTCATGTAACAGTTCTGCTTAAAAAGCATTTAGATAGCTGAGTAAACTGTAGTACACACAACCTAGGGGCAGTTTACAATTAAAGCTGAAATGATAACTAAGCATGGTACAACCCACAAAATTCTTACTTCACTTTCTGTGTGAAAGAAACTAATTCAAAGTAATATTTTTCAAATGTCTCCGGGTATCATTAGCTACAGTTAATGTAAAGAACATTTGTGAAGACAGTCCTTACAAAATACAACCTGCAGTCACTGTTTTTGAGACTGCTTTTATACTTTCCTCACCAAGTGCTCACTCAAAAACACTTCACAAGCTTTATGTCCCAAAGAATATTCCATAATCTCAGGCAATTAGCTCATGTAATTACTCTCATACAGCCACAAGTGCTATTAATATTGACAAATAATGGTAGATAGGTCTGAGGATAAAGAGGGAGGGGTTTGTTCTACAAGCGCATCACTGAAAATATTTAATGCTTTCAGCCAGAAAATGACTGCATAAAATATACGTAAGATGGTAACTGTAGATATGGTTCTCTCTCTGAATCATCCCCTAGTCCTCTTTTAGATATGCAAATATTTTCTGAAATGTCAAGTTGTTGAGGTTTTTTGAAATACCATGTTTCATCTTTTAAAATGTTAAAGATAGCACAACTTAAGGATACACCAAAACACATCCTAACATTTTCCTTCTCAGTTGCACCTTTAGAAGCTCAAAAGAGATCCATGCAATGTTATTGACTCAGAGAAATGAGTAGAAGATACATGAAAGCCAGCTGCATGTTGTGAGACAGGTATTAACAGTTCTTCAGGCATACAGGTCTCCTTTTCAAAGGCAAACACCGACCTCTATGGGCAACATGTAAATGAGCAGAATTTTTTAAAGATATTAAGGGCACACTTTAATTTAAAACTGTAGAAGTGATAACTCATCAGAAGTAAGCAGGAACGGAAACATGAAAGAGAAAAAAAAAAAAAAAGAGAGAATTACCTAAAAACTTAGGAAAACCCCCTGTTACAGAAGACTGCAAATTATTTCAAAATGGCATTTTTAGGCCTCACAAAGCTTTTTTGGCTATGCTAATTTAAAAATCTACCTCCACAAGGCAAACTGGGTAATTTAAAATGTTTTTTACATTCCTGTGACTTGCAGCAGAGAAAAGCTAGAGGGTGATGTATTTAAGACAGAGTGATGGAATTAAGCCATATCCAGCCTTGTACTAAAATAACGCTGTTGCAGAGATGGAAATTAATGCCCAGAGTCTCAAGCTGTAAAAATGGATTAAACAAACAAAAGTAGAGGTTAAATAATTAGAAACAATGATATTCAATATCATACTCAAATACAAAGTAGTCTCAAATCTAATGCAACCCTGCATCTTCAAAGAACTAGAAGCTGACAAATTTATCTTTAGAAATTCCCTGCTTGTCCTTTTTCCTATATGTATGTCCTTCTCCTATAGGGCTCCGGAAAAGCCCCATCAGTTTCTTCTTTACTAAATTGAATTCTGCCTACATGACACTGTCTGAAAACAGTGATATTATGTATTTCCATAGGGTACAAAATTTCTTGTTTTGCCTTTCAGAACAGAGTCAAGTGAGCTTCACAATTTAATAGGATCTTCCATTAAAATTTAACAACTATCTCATAAAAGACATTCAAATACTGCATAAAAAAGTGAAAGAAATGAAGCACCTGAAATCTCACAAAGCTAGTGCATGTTAGGTAGGAAATAGCTCAGGCCAGGCTTAGCACATAAATAATCATGCAGGAAACAATAACAGACAAAGAAAGAAAGACTAGATGTATGTGAGCTTCCAAATAAATGCTAGAAGTTGTGGGAAAAATGTCACTGAACTGGAACGTATAATTTTAAAAGGAAATACTGTCATCTCAGCTCCTGAAGATTGTGATTTTTTTTCATTGGAGCACAGTGCTTGAGCTGCGCCACATACTCCCAGTGCTGCTGTTGGAGGACAATACCACATCAGTCTGTGCAGACCACAAAAGGAATGCAGCACACACTAATTTTCTGGATTATCTTTATCCCACCAGACATTATCATACTTACAGTAGGATAAACCCCCCAGCTATTTCAGGGTCTGAGTAGAGAGGAAGGATTTAAAAAGAAACATGCTGTGAGAAACAGCAAACGGCTTCAAGCACAGCAGCTTCCACCATCCCTTGGGTCATCAGTGACAGCATTTCCCAGTTTTTGACAGCAGAATCAAAATGAGACGCGAGCTCATGAGGAGGAAGACTCTCAGCTAAGGTGCCTCACTGCATTCAGGTAATTTCTACACTGTCTCACCAGGATCCCTGTCCCTTCCAAACCTCTGCTGATGTTCATTACTTGTATTTCCACAGAGCCATCCTCCTTAAGCTCATCTGAGCAACAGTGTGGTGGGAGATGGAACGCTCTTGATTGCAATGCATCCAGCTAAGTGTAAGGTCCACAGCTGCAGATGTTTAAACACAAATCTTCCATTTAAAGCTACTCTGAATTTAATGTTTCTTAATGCCACATAAGACATTTCTAGTTTTCTATAGAATAAAATTATCTATCCCATTTTTCTTATTCACAATCTGTAATTACTTCAGTTTTTAAATTAATGAGGAGCTAGGTATGACTGGGTGATTGATTTAATTATTAGCATCATTTCCATGAATAGCTTATCCCTTTTATAAACTGGAGTCCTATCACCATTCAGAAATATTTAAAAGATCAGGGTTGCAAGGGTAGCTTTCCTGCATGAAGTAATGGGTTCTTATATGTGCTTGTAATCCATCTGTATATCTTCAGCATTTTCCATACACCTAGCTCTGCAATACCAAGGTGCCATCTGTAACTCCTCTTCAGGCTCAGCTGTTTTTCTACCTCTTCAATTATATCTATGCACTAAGTCCCTTAAACCTCTATCCAGTCTGCAACTTCATTGGCTCAAACTAATGAACAGAATTATCTAATTCCTTTATGATAATCCTATTACCTATCCAAAGCTATTTCTGCAAGGGTCATCATTACACAGAGATGTAAATCTGAGACCAGGTCTATCTGTGGCCAGTTGTAAACCAGCTCCTCTCCCAGAAACCACCAAGGACATTTGTCAGTACTCAGAAAAAGTGGAAGTGAGCAACTGAACCTCTCAGGTAGAGTGATTTGTATGTTGATTGCATTTGAAGTTTTATTTTAGTAGAGGAGGAATAAAATATGGTCTTTTGAAGATGGTCACAGTTGCTAAAATTTATTACTGGTGTATTAAATATTCTAATAGATAAATTCAACTGACAGTCTGTCAGAAAAACCTCACCTTTGGAATGCAGATGTAGTTGTTGAGATAAAAACTAGTGCCAGATCTCCAGTTATGAATTTGGCAAGCTGTTTTGATTAAGCGGAGAATAAGAAACTACAAGAGCTGTTGTTAGTTGATCTCTAAATAACTACAGGTTTTGCTCTAGCCTGGACAGTAAGTGCACTCCACTCCACATGGAGTAATTTTGGGGAAGAGGATATATTAGAAATCTGACCCCTTGAGCTGCTACGGTATGTGCCAAGACTACCAGAAGCAACATCTATATCTAATTTAACAGAGCTTCTATATGCTTTACATGGAATCCCATCTCTCTTTATTTGACTTTCTCATTGATTTAATTCAAAAGGGGATTTCTGCTATTTTGTAACCTATCTTTGAATACTAACCTGCATATAAGAATCTGCAAGAGAATACAAACACACAATTTCTTCTGCCTGTAGTGGAATAGAGCTCTGTGTTCTGCTGAAGGGTGAGTGACGGGCTCTGGTGTCTGGGATAATCCCCAGAAAATCTTCATGTCTGGGTCCATCGTTTTCAGAGCCTCCAAGAAACTCTAAATCTTAACTTTAGAATAAATCCTACTTACCCAGGTATCTAATTTCAGGCTCAGAACTGTTTTCTTGCAGAATAATGTTTTGATAAGTATAAATATTGGTGTGAAAGAATAATAAACCAAATGTACTGGACACTGGACAAGAAATTTTGCTATGTAGCTGGTGTGACAGTATTAATTTTAGGAAAGTTGCAATTACATAACTACAGGTATAAATGATGTATTACATGAAAAGGTGAAGAAAGTGTCTCTCTTTAGCTGGTGAGCCTACCTACTTTAAAGGCAATCTGCCACTGACAGTAATGGAAAAAATTGTCAGGTCCACAGTTCAGTAGAGATGCAGACACTGCTTTACTTACCTATCATCATTTTGCTGTTCTCAGAAACATGTCTTTGTCATTTGTACTCAGATTTGTAATTGGCAGTGGGCATAAGAACAGCTGCATTTTATATATTGATGTCAATCCTTATTAAACAACCATAACATGAGCAAACAAAGCAAGCTTAGTATGTACAAAACTTCACTAAACCCCCATTTTTTCGATACTGAGACATTTCTTTCTACAGCTGAGATCCCCAGAAGATAAGCATGTTCTGAATTGTACACGTCTAAGTGGGTAAGAAACCTCTGGGCAAAATTATATTTGGGATGCTTGCTTCCAACCTGCTTACAGAAACAAGGAATATGATCTTCACAATCAACAGTTTCACAGGTTTTCGGCAAGTACTTGAAATTTTTTTGACAGGAGGGAATAGTCTGAACATAAAGTCACTCTTCTGCAGCTGATGTAGACCAGATTGCTAGAGTTATATGCAAATACTTCATCCTTCTTCAGAATAGGATTTTAAACTGATCTCTGTTATAAATATTAATGTCTAATCCTTGCAATTCTAATTAAAGCACAGCTTAAATCATGGGGAAATGCATTAGGGAATGAAAGATAATAATCAAAATAATACAACTTGAGAGCAAATTGCATAGCTAAAAATGATTGCTATATGCCAGTATATGCAGCTACTGGTTTCCTGTGATAAATTCATCACTAGCATCCATGGATATTAAAGCCATCACAGGGTTCCCTTACTCCTAATTTACAAAGTGCAAAAGCCCTACAGGTATTTTGCATCTTCAAAATACTGATGATGACATCTGTTCATATCCTTATTTCAACTGCAAAGTTTTTTCCTCTGTAAATTATATTATTAAAAAAGCACCCCTTCCTCTTTTCATCTCTCCAAAATAATAGAAAACAAGAAAGCACCAGTTCAGGAAAAGGGGCCTGACTCAATCAACCAGTAGCCCCACTTCAGTGGGGAAATAATTTTCAACAGATATTGCACTAGACTGGATTACAGGAATTGGTCAACTCAGTTGTGCAGCTAACTGCAGTTACGGGAGGCTGCAATTCTCAGTATATGCAAAAACTGTGAAACTTTAGGACAGCCTGCAGATAGATGAAAGAACTTAGGAAAAATCTACATTACCCCTAAACTTCCACCCTATCTTTCAGACTTATTGTCTTCTTAGATCACTATTAGATAGGCAGTGGTATAAAACCAGAATAACAAACCCATATTCCATAAGCCGCCTGTGGAGAGAAAACCTTGCAGAGATGGTACAGCACACTAGGTAGACAATGGTGAGCAAGGAGAGGCAAGAAAAATAAGATTGCCCCCATGATTTGGCATGTTTAACATGGCAAAAGAATGCAGGAAACTCAGCTGGAGAGTCTGGTAGCTAGCTTTTGGTGCTATCCCATCTTAAACGACATAATAGGCTTCATTTTAAGGCTAGTGGCTACCCACAGTTCAAATGAATTATAACCTTAATTCCAAATTCCATGGATGAGCACAAAGATTTATCTCAAGTCCCAGTACAGTGAAATGTTTCTCAGTGATTTAAATGTAAGCTGGAACATCCCGTAAATCAACATAGAGAACTCTGTTTTATTGTGACAAGCATACATCAGAGTTTTTGCCTTTAACGTTCAATGCCTATAGAGTTCAACTGAAAGCCGTTTAACGATTTTCACAGTATGGATCCAATTACAGAGCAATTCCTATTCTGCTGCTTACTGGAAGGAAGATATCAAAGAAATATGAGAAAAAGAACATAAAATTAAAGATAGAAATGGGGTCTACACAATATGATGTAAGAGCAGAATTGGCTAAAATTAGGGAAAAGCACTTTCTGGGTAAAAGAACAAAACCTAAACAAAACAAAAAAATAACTTCCAACTATTTCAAGTGAAAGACTTAGTGAATTCATGACAACTCTTGTTTGTTCTTTTTCTTTTAAGCTGAAATGAAACATTTCAGTTTTTTCATTGGCATTTTCATTTCAGACAGACATGCAAGACGAAGGCAACAAGTACAGGAAGTATGATAAGCCTGAGAAATAGCTTCATATATTTGCCTGCCAAAACAAGAAACTCTTTTTTGATGACCCAGAACCCTTTCCACTCTACCAGCCACAGATAATAGAAAAGAAAGAAAGAAAATGCAAGAAATAGCAGCAAGCTAATGCCATATATTTTTTCTCACTGCATTCAATTGAAGGAATTCAATTGAATTCAATTGCATTCAATTGAATCGCAATATTGTGGGAATGGTGATTCCTGCAGAGAGCATGAGGCTGGGCTTTAATGAGCCATCTCAGCTGCTCTGGGCAAAGTACCCGCTTCATTACAAAACTCCACACAGTCAAAGCCCCTCCAAGAAATTTCCAAATTACCACTTGTTACCTAACCCAGCCATACAAATAAAGTTCTGTGAACTGTCACAGCAGCAGTGACTTCAGCCTACACTCAGCCACACCGGCTGGTAGATTCAGTTTTGCTCTTTCTCAGCCTCATAGAAAACTGCTGGCTAACAGGTCTTGCACAGAGCCAGGTGAAAATGTGTTAGTAAAGTTGTCCTTAACAAAAAACTATTTCACTGATTTTTATTTCTTTTTTGGCAATTCTTTCAGTATTGATGAGAATTTTCATAAAAGCAATGTCTTTGTTTTGAAAACATTAAAGTAATAAATTAAAATGCCATCTTGAAATGAAATTTGTTTTTGTTTGCGTATCCTTGTCATTTTAGTTGTATGTCATTCATAATATGACATAATAATTAAAATATTCTTAAATTATTCCATTTATGCAATCTCTTAAGGAGACTTCCTTTGCACGGAGTTAAATATTTTATCTTAATTTGACATGAAAGCATGGTCTCGTAATTTTGACACGAAGTATCAAATAAAATAATTGCAGTGTCGAGTCCTGTCCTTCATAATTGCTGGGATCCTATTAAAATACCTGCCTCCAGCAGTACTTAAATATCTCCAACAGTATCTAAAGTACCTAAAGATAACCACACATTCCCATTTCTCCTTATAGCAGGGATATTATCTAGGCTCAAAGCAGTATAAATACTGGCTGGTCCTCTTCTCAGAGATCCCTTAAGGAAGGCCTTTAAAATTTTTAAAAAAAGCAAACTGAAACTGTTCTGAAAGAAATTATGAGATAACTTACTTGATCTGCTCTAACTTACTTTATACCTGAATCATCGCCGCAAGATGTATGTAAATCTAACTAAACTGACAAGAAGTCAATAAATATTCCCCATCAAGAGCTACTGCCCTAGCTTGCTCAAAACAGTACATGCTGCACTCTTTTTTTCCACTTAGGGACATGCAACAGGGCCGAGTACTGATTCACTGTTAGAGTGTCAGAATTGCAAGATAATGTAACTTTTAAATGATAGGAAAACAGCAAACAAGATCTTCACACATCTCCGGGGGTGCATGTTAATGCTCAGAGAAAGCCAGGAGTGACGAATACAAGAATTTGAAGGCTGCATTGAACAAAGATTTTTGGGTTTGTTTTGTTGGGGCTTTTTGGAGGGTTTTCTGGGGAGTTTGGTTTTTTTTTATGCCTAACTCTCTCAAATTTGAGAGGAAGACTGTTTAGGTAAACCCTGCACTTATGGGGAGCCTGTTGGCTATGTCAAGCCTGCCTTTTGCAGATAATGGTAACAAAGAATAGGTATGACAAAAGCGAAAGCAAAGCAAGACTTCCTACTGATTTACTTGCACAGTTATAAATACACTTTTGAAATAAACTTCAACCAAGCTAAGGAAAAAAAAAAAAAAACAAACCAACACCACACCAGAATTAATTATTACCATTTCTGAGCTAAGCCTATTTTGCTAACTGTTCTCTGTACACAATCTTTTGCGTCTCCAGAGCCTGAAGGCATTCTTGGTCAAATCCTATCCCAAAACAGACAGTAGATGTTCCGATGTTCTCTCAATTTCACAAGTTTTTATTTCTCCCATTCCTCCCCTGCAGGCATCTTCTTTTTTCTATTCTTTTTTTTTTATTATTATATTTTTTTTAATGGAAGGAAGCTGTAAGAGTGTATGTGAAGTCCATACAGGGTACTACTTCTGTTAGATCTTTAATTAATCTCACAGCAAATCAGTTTCTTCTGTTTGCCATAAAATACTGGCCATCAACCTCTCTGAACACCTGTCTCCGGTCACTGCTAGAGTTCCAGCTCTGACATATGTGATTTTTGACAAATTATAGGGATTATCTGTACTGCCAAACATCTGTTGAGGTTGGGAAAAAAAAAAATCTCTCCCCTCGAACCAAAACTCCAAAGGACATGTCAATTCCAGCAGGCATAGAGCTCAGAAATCAAATATGTACTTAAACATCAACTGAAAACTCTGTCCTGACCTTCAGAGTACCACTCAATCCATCTGACAAATCCAGCCAGGCTTTGAGGCTAAACATGGATTGAGGTTCATGCCCTTAAGTATCTGCATTTGAAAGCACTGGCTGTTCTGCTTTTGCTTCAAATAGATGTTTTCTTAGCTTCCAGTCATTCTCCTCCTCCTCTGCCTGATACACCCAAGTGTTTTTAAAAGTAAGGTAAATTGATGGGTTTAAAAATTTAGAAATAATAATATATCATAATAGTAACAACTATATAACCACCCCAACAAATACATAACATGCTCCAAAAATTCAAATCCCGGGTTTCAAAAGAAATTCACCATTTAATATACAAAATTAAGCTTTAGCAAATAAAAAAATTAATGATAATTCAAATTTGACATTATCAATGTAAACTAATATTTTTTTTCTGAAATAATAAATCAAGTGCTGATTTAAAATCAGGACTTTTCCTAATGCATTCTGCCCTTCCATACAAAACATAGTCTTACTATGGTAGGAGTGAAGCTGATTGATGTGAAAGACACTGAGCTAACTTCCCATTTCATATTGAAATCCAGAAACAAATGTGCAATTCATAAAAGATGAGTAATTTCTCGTACATAACTATAGGCCAAATTTTGAAAGGCCTAAAAAAAGAAAGAGAAAGAGATATTTTTTTTTAATCCTATGATTTTTAACCTAACATGATGCTGAAACCAGGGAATTTCCTAATTGGCAAAGCCTGAAGGATAAATGAAACACTGGACTCATCTATTTAAAATGTTTCCACCTCACAAATAAAGAACAGCATAACTCTCCTAAAGCGGATAGAGCAAATAATCCAATCCCATAACCCTCTCATCAGTCATAGTGACCTGCAGCAAAGCTGACGGCTTTCTACGTCAACCCACCCTGGTTTATATATTCTTTGTATCTTATGACCTCTTCTTTAAGCAAATAAAGTCCCATTCCAGTGTTTTGAAATTGTGCTTTTTTTCCCCCAAACACAGTGATCTAATTACTATGTGATACACCATGTTTTTCCTTTAGGTAAGCCCAGGAAATTACCATTTATCCATACAGTAAGCCTGTCTTTGCACATCTAAGTAACACAGTGCTGGCAAAAGTGGTCAAGGCAGGTGACTGCAGCCCTGACAGCTGGCTTTTAAATTTGTATTTACCGACCTCAATGTAAGGGACCTGATTGTCTCAGAATACAAAGGGGTCTGAAGGTACTCCATGTTTTCGACCAGCAGCTATTTGGCTTGGTGCCTGACAGTTGTCCTTGGGAGCAGATCACTAAAGGTCCTTATGGCTTTCAGCTCCCTCTGCAACATGCTGGCAAAAGGTCCGAAACTCTGACCTCTGACCTTGATGTTGCTTAACTAATGATGCTAATGCCTCTTGCAAATCTAAATGGACATATGACCAAGTATAGTAGCTATGAAATAGATCACAGCTGGGGCTGAAGCAGGCATGTCCTAACCATGCAAATCACATGCAAATACACCTTCAATCATTTCTGCTCAGTGCTGCAAATGACATCCTGCAGTGCACTGAAGTTACTAAGAAGCGTTCAGTGACATCAGTGAGCTCTGGATTAGAGTCCTTGGAAATCTGTCGCAATTGCTAACACAGGAGGACCCCTGCCTAGAGCAGGTGCAGCACCTCACACATGGAAGACTTACTCAATTCCGCTACACTGGGATGGTGCACTGGATGGCTTAGGCAGGGGTGAACAATGCCTATTTCCAGTTCCATGTTATTGATTCCCCAAAATTCCAGCAACACAAACATTTAAATCCATAGCTGGTCCTTCTCTTGGCTTGCTTGCTTAAGAAGCTGTCTATACGCCTGGTAAGTTTGGTGATCATTAACATTTGACAGAGGGAAGAGTAAATAGGCAAGGAATTCTGCATATGGAAACCAGGAAAAACAAGCAGAGAAGGGAGATTCAAATTAGTGCTTGGGTAGAGGGAAATGCTGTTAAAATTCAGACACTTTTCCCAAGAGGCAAGAGCCAAGGAGACACTCTGGACACAGATACCAGCTGACCAGCCACCCATATGTAGCTCAAAACACAAATGTACAATCACAGCTTGCTGACAAAGATTCTTTACTTTTCATTCTTTCACAAGCCTCCAAAATTTCATACTTCCCAGGTCATGATGTCCACGTATTGCTGGGCATTATCAGAATGCTGCTGATTGATGGCCTTCTGTAAACCCAGACACAGAACAGGATTTTTGGCAGGATTTTCACATAGGGAGAGCAGTAATGTCTAGAGCATGTTTATGTTTTGAGAAAAATATTTCTCCTGTTTACTTATTGGACTAGCAGCAAAAACTCTCTCTTTAGACAGCAAGTTTTATTTATTGGCTTTTTCCTTTACAGAATGCATCTTGCCTTTTACATTTTGTTTAGAGGTTATTACTGTTTATTACCCTCTCTTCTGTAACTACAATTTATCACTAGAGGACACTGGTTTTTGTATTTAGAGCTGCAGTATTTTTACAAGGATTAAATAAGCCTTCATTACAAATACACAGGTACAGCACATTCTTCCAGAGCTACTTCAGAAATTCATTACGCATAAAAGAAAAAAAAAAATCATAATTTTGGGTAACAGAAAACTCTTTGTGAAGGCCAAAGGCACACAATATTTGTTACTAAGTAAAGAGCATTCTTTCATGTTGGATGAAAAGGAAACACTTCATTAAATGATCATTTTGACCCTTAGTAAGGCTGGCCCATCTGGTTTAATGACAACAGAAGGTTGAGCATCAGTAAAAGCAATTGCTATTCTTGAACTACACATCCAAAGCTCATAGAAATTAAATGGCAGCTTCAGACATACACCTAAGGGTTTGGGTTTTTTTCTTGCTGAAATGACTTTTGGGACACAGATCGGTCTCAACATCTCCTCTATGAAGAAAAAGTAATTTTTGCTTTCTTCACGCAGAAAGTCCAACATAAAGATAGTAAAGTTCTAGAATGATCACTCTCTTAAAATGTGTATGTGAAGTCACCATATGCATTACAATTATGGTCTAATACATTGATGACCTGCAGACCTGATGAGCAAAATTTTTCTCTCCATTAGCATTTTTCAAATAAAAATATCAGGAGCCACTTTCAGTTGTCAAAACCAATGACAAAAGCTAATGAAAATGAAATATCTCTTCTAAATCACCAACTTTTTCCCCACAAAGATTGCTGTTGATCTGGCACATCACATGCTGCTAAAATGGTGCAAAGGGGAAAAGCTGAGATCAGCAGCAATGCAGATGGTGTCCTGAAAAGTCTGTCGGTACCTTAGAACTAACAAGACACTTTTCCATTGCTGCATTGCTGTTTGACTTGACTACACTCTCAGGAAATTCCTCTCTCACTGTATGCTTTTACCCCAAGCAAGTATTTAGCAGAATTGTGAGGCTGCACATTTACATTAAAAAAAAAATAACCTAATTTAAAACAGTGAGGAATCTATAAGAGATGGTTGCAATGCCCAGGAATGTGCACTCTAAAGCATGCAAGCTCATCCCTATCAAATGCAACCACCCCCATGCAGCTAAGTGCTGCCTTTGCCCTCTGCATTCCATGATGCTCTCAGGTTTTAGGGGCTGACTCAGGTTTTAGAGGCTTGTACTAACAGATGACCTTAACAAATTTCTAAAAGACAGCATGGTCAGTCAACCAATTTTGACCCACTTGCAGCTCAGTGTGAATGTGAGTGCTGAGCTCTGTCCACTGGGCTGCAAAGTGGAGCTGCTTTTACAAGAGCATCTGTCCGGCAGAGAAGATAGCTCTTTCTGTCCCCACTGCTGGGCTCACCCGATTTCAGCACACCTGGTAAGCCAGAAGGTAGGAACTCCAGATCTAAGACACCTTGTGAAGCTCTGTGACACTCACCATCTGCTTTACTGTCTCAGCATTATGCATTTACATTTCCTCATGGAGACACTTGCACAACATGCTCCAGATCTGGTAGCACCCACATTTCTCCAAATATTAGGAACGTGATTTTTTCCTTTGGAAAATGCTGCCTCCCCAGCAGATAGGAGAACAACACCTCAACACTCAAAAGAAAAAAAAAAAGCCAATCAGCAACAAAAGACCTCCATGTAAACACTTCAAAAGGATGTGGGAGAATTTCCTACCCTGGCAATTGCCCATTTTTGCCCACACAATAAATGC
Organism: Psittacus erithacus; assembly: GCA_009867235.2. NCBI lineage: Eukaryota > Metazoa > Chordata > Aves > Psittaciformes > Psittacidae > Psittacus > Psittacus erithacus. The sequence continues at coordinate 682 of WYDI02038953.1, read as the reverse complement.
AATAGCTTACACCTTTTTCCACAGCACTTTCTTGAGAAGAAATGTACTACAGAAGAGCCAGCTCATCCTATAACCAAGATTCCCATGGATCACCTTGCAGTTACATGTTTATGTGCCTTGGTCCTCAGGCACCTAACTGGGAAACACCTGGCTTGGATGGCCTAATTCTCACAGTGCCAAAACAATAACAATAAATGCTTACAACTCCACTGAGCAGAAAGAAGAATGGTTTGCATGACTTTCTCCAGGCTCACAGACTGACTCAGTCACAGGGCCAGGCCCATGGGCAGCTTGCCAGCCTGTGCACTGTCAGCATTGCTGTCTCGTACCAAACTGCAGAATGGTGAAATGCAGCTTCCCATGCTGTTGCAATTCACCTAGTCTTTCCAGATTTATTAGGTACAATAGGTCAGTAACATAAGTTTTATGGAGAGCATTCATTTGTTAAGCAATCAGTTCCCATCTCTAATGCTTCACCAAAAGTGTAATCAGCTTTCTGGTTTGAGCCTGCAACAGACTGCTTAAGTTTCATATCCCATATTTTGTGGTTCAGTTGATACGATGGAGGGAAGGAATGCCATCCAGAGGGACCTTGACACGCTTGAGAGGTGGGCTGATGCCAACCTTATGAAGTTTAACCATGCCAAGTGCAAGGTCCTACACCTGGGTTGGAGCAATCCCA
>WYDI02038949.1:7512-25282 GCA_009867235.2 Psittacus erithacus | reverse complement strand
GCCTGGCAACAGCATGGGGAGGCGGAGGCAGTGGCGGGGGGGCGGAGGGGGGGGGTGGGGGGGGGGTGGGGGGTGTGGGGGGGGGGGGGGACCCGAAGGAGGAGGAAGGGAGAACTCTTCCAGATTGAAATCAAAGCATATCACTCTTTTGCATGTTAATAAGGCCGCTGATTAAAAGTGTTTTAGCTGTTCACGGAGGAATATCAACAGTAGATGCTGCTAATTTAAGCCTCTCTAATTAAAAGTGAAAAGAAAAAAATCACTCCCCTAGAAACAGCTACACACAAAATGCACTCACCTGGCACACTGCATTCAGCTCCGCTTATTATTAGCTGGGTTTAGGGAAACAATCCCGTGGCTTTCTTCCTCTCATACTGGGTGGGGTTTTCCCACCCTCCAGCCCCTCTGTGTAGCTGCAGCAGTGACCAGTAGGACCCGCAGGGATGTTCCTGGCTGTGACCTGTCTGGGGCTTCACCCTAAGTGCAGGGCATTGGAAGTGGCTGAGCTGGGACCTGCAAAGATTGACAGCTTCAGAGTGCCATTGGGAACTTGTCATGGGTGTGTTGTCCCCCTGCCCAGTTCACTGGTTAAAACATTAAACTGTACCAGCCACAGAACTGACCCCTTACAACCAAGCCAAACCTCATCAGTTTGGCTACAGAGGTACTATGGGATGTTGTGGCAAAAACCTGCTAACACAGAGACAAATGGCATTCATCACCACTCTCATGGCCACCAATGCGGTCATCTCACTGCAGCAATCAATCTGGTCAGGCAAGATCCTGCCCTCCACCTCCCTTACTGATTACAGATCAGTAACTTCATTTGACAGTGGCACACATGCATGATGCAAAAACTCAGGGAAAGAATGAATGCAGGCACAGCAGAGAAGGAGGATCGTGTCCTTGCCTGCAGATCACCAGCGTTGCCCAGCAGGAGTTGGGAGAGTGGTGACAGAGAGATGTCACTTTCCCCAAGCAGCAGTCTTGAAGCAGAGCTAATGTAGGAAAAGCTGCTGATGGGCTCTCAAAAAGCCACCAAGAGCTTTGTGTTAACTGTTCGGAGGCATGCAGCTTGTGTTCACTGGTTTGAAAGGGATGAGGGGGAACAAAGTCAGATGTGTACCCATCAGTTCTGCGCAGATTGAGAGTACCTGCTGTCACGCAGTTCCCATCCACAGCTGGACCCATTTCCTCACTACCCCTTTACCCTCACACCTCTCTTCTCCCTGAGCTGGCTCTGGGCTCTGCAGCCCAAGCCGAGAGGAGAAATGTCTCTGCAACTTGGCTGTCAATCAGCACATTCTCACTGAAATGGGAAAAAGGGTTTTGTTCTCCTCCTTCCTTTTCTTTATCTTATTTATTGTGCCTTATTGAATTTGCATCCCAAGAGCTTCTGTATGACAGAATGTAATAGTATTAGTCACAATTTTACACATTAGGGAACATAATATTTAGCACTCATAACAATTTCTAGCTTCAAAAGTGCCACACAAACATTAAAAATACACTATATTTTTTCCCTGGTTTGTTTTTCAGGGTTAGCTTGTTCTTGCCTGAAGCTGCACAGCTTCACTTTGTATCACCCCTCATGAAAAATGGGGCCTTTCTGTCACTACCTCTGTCATTCCAGAGGATGCCAGTTTTCTGGCCTCTCATTCAGAGCAGCTCCGACAAAAAGGACTTCCTTGGCTCCCCCTTTTTCCATCCATCCACAGCTCCCACACATCTACCATATTCCCAGCTACTGAATTCCAAGTCCAGTACCAGCACTGGTCAATCAATCCTTCCTTTGGCAGCTTTTCCCATTGCCTGTAGGTTAAAAACTACAAAATGTTAAATTTCTTTCTTCTTTTCCACTGATGGTTTGCTCATGCTGCCGATAAGCTCGTTCTCCCTACAGGACCAGAGACATGTAACCCACCTCATGGTACCCTAGTTTCAGTCCTGACAATGATCCAGGTGACTTGGCAAGAGGCATGGTTGAACAGTGGTGGTCTGAGCTTCTGGAGTTAATGGGGAGGCTGCTTTGCCTTGTTCAAAAGGAGGCTGTCTAGTAAATCTGTATCCTGACAGGAATGCTGAATGCATCTAATAGAAAAGTATTATCTATCACATTTATGTGGGAATGCCCAACTTGTGATATAATCTTTCACTTGAAATACACTTTCATTTACATATTCATTAGACTGAAAGAAATACAATTTATATAACCAGTGACATAACATTTTACATTCTATGACATGTTATGACTTCTTGGTCCCATACAGCAGCATATGAAAGGTGGTTAAAATCTTCGTATCAGTGATTTCTCCACCTGAAGATTCTGAAACTCCTGCAGGATCTATGAAGTTCCTCCAAGTCTCCTGCAAAACAGGCCTATGATGAACAAGCTTGTCTGGTTTTCAGTACATGTCTGCATGTATTACATTTCCAAAGGGTTCTACACATCTGCTGGAAATCATTTGGCATCCCCAAATACAAAAACACCTCTTAATGTCATGTGTCAAGAAACATTTTATGATCCTTCACGTAACATGTCTTAATCTTGCCTTCAACTTTACTGCGTTTAGACAACTGAGAAAGGAGGATTAAAAATACTGTCTCAGTTGGAGACATCAAACAGGATTTGTATCCTTCCCCCAACTGTGACTTGTAGCATGATGAATTCTTAAGAAATATCTTAGCAAGTGTATTCCTGGAAAACTATGATTCAGTTTGGATGGGATCTCTCGGCTCATCTAGCTTATCACCTAGTTGTCATGGCTATGCTATGACATTGGTTGCACTGAAAGATTTTCAGTGAAAGAAAAGGGAAGAAAAGTCTGTCATGGTATGTATGTCACACATGCAGGATTTGACAAACAAAATCCCAAATCTAAGAACAATGAAGCATATAAATATGCCAATTCAGGAGTCATAACAATCCACAGTTTCCACAAATTGCATGCATTTCTCTTCCACTAGCCCCAGCCTTACACGCCTCATGCATTTTAATGCACACTTGCAATGCAAATGAGTTTCCGATAACTCCTGTTTGTCAGCTGAACATAACACAGAAGTCTCAACCAGAAAAGTTTCTCCAGATTCAAGATGATCAGCTGTGTTTCCAGCCTCAGCCTCTGCAGATGACTTGGTGCCTGAGCTTTGGAGAAGAGAGGGCTGGGACACTGGTCCTCAAGCACACTGTTCTAGGAAGGGGGAAAAACTGTGACCAGGAGTTTGTTCTCCCAAATTAAATTCCCTGCCTACATGCAATTGCCAGGTTAAATGAATTGTGTAGCCCATTTTTGCCCAGAGAAGTTGTGGATGCCCCATCCCTGTAAGCGTTCAAGGCCATGCTGGACGGGTCTTGGAGCAACCTGGTCTAGTGGAAGGTGTTCCTACCCATGGCAGGGCCTTGGAACTGAGTGATCTTTAAGGTCCTTTCTAACCCAAACCATTCTGTGATTCTATAATTTTAAAAGAGGAATAAAACGTACTTCCTCTTGAAACATCACAGAAGCCATCTGTAGTTTCTACAGAGCTCAACTGCAAGCATGTAGACATCTGAGCAGGAACCAGGGACCAGTGCTCATGTAAGCCCATAGGCCCTCACCCTGCTCCTTTGTGCAGGCAGACAGTGGCCAGGTCCTTCCCACAGTATTTCAGCTGGAGTCTTTTGGCACTTCCTTAATTTTATTTCATGGCTTATATTTCACTGAGTGTTTTGTACAATCACATTTGCCATAGATCTAAGCATGGATGGATTCAGTACAACTTCTTAGACACACGTAAGAAAGCCTGATCATGGAGGCACCAAGTTTCATACATCCATGTGCGTATCTCTCCTCTTTTCCTGATTGTCTGCAGGGACAGAGCCCTACGGAGTGTCATCGTAACATCATAACAACCCTCCTCCATCATCAGCTACCAATCAGGAACTGACTGTAACTTGTCCCAGTAAGCCTGGTACTCACTCTCAAACTCTTTTCTCCAGTCACATTTAAGCAGCATCTCGTCACATGAATATGTATAATAGAATGGAATGGTTTGCAAGGGATCTTAAAGGTCATCTAGTTCCAATCCCCCTGCCATGGGCAGGGACACATTTGATCACCTGCAAGGGGACAATAAGAGGACAGGAAGGAAAAGGTACCTCTAGGTTAGTTGTCATAAGACTACCATGAAGTGCATGTCAGTGTGCACTGGTGTAACACACAGCAGAACCAGCCCAGGGTGCAACAGGTCAGAAGTGAAATAGGGCAGATAGGTTCTAGAACACAAACTTAAGGCTTCTCCACATTTGGGACAGACATTTTCTAAAGACTTATCTGGATGCCTAAACCCACTTGGTACTCAGCATTCTCCATATTAACATTTGCAAACGATGCTTTTAAACATTCCAGCTTTTTTAGGGCAGAGAGATATCTCTGAAAGGAAAACCAAATCAGCTATGCTATATTGCTCTGCCTCTTCCCTTAGCAGCAATCTGCAGAACCTGGATGTTTCACTGACAGGCAGCTGGTGAACTGCAGCCAGTTTTTAAGTAGCACAGGCTGCTGATTCGCATATGCAAAACTGGATGCATGGAGGCATGTAGGATATAATATGAGGTTAAACTGGGGTCCTAACCTTGCTCAGGCTCACAGTGGAAGCAGGTAATTCAAGATTATTGCCAAAAGGCTTTGCTCTGGGCACGTACTTAGTCCCAGCTGGGAAGGGGTTAATCTTCCCCGGTGCTGGCTCCTCTTTATAACACAGCATCAGGGTTGCCCAGGTGTAAACTGCTTCTCTTGAAGAGATGGCAGAAACTGCTCCATTTCTGTTTCTCCACTGAACCTACAAACCTAGAATACAGACTGGATAAAACCATGGCCTTGTGACTCCTCTTGTGCATACTGAATTAAAGCTATGGCTGAAGGTGCCTATTGGCAAAGCTAAATGCCTATACATACTGTGTTTGGACAATGCAAAGAACTGATAAAAGGCACTGAACAGCTTTAGAACTATTGGAAGATATCACCTTCTTCACCTGAAGAAGAAGGCATTCAACCAGAACCTGTTCATTCCCTGTGACACATAAAACCAGATGCAGGGCCTCTAACTGAGCAAACTGAGCAGGAGATGTAGGCAGCAAAGAGAATTTGGAGTGACTGAAGATCAGAACAGGTAGAGAGGTCATGAAATAAATAATGAGATAAGGAGCCAGACATGAAGCAGAGACGTCATGCAGAGCATCAAAACGAGCAAGTGGCCATGGGCATCACATCCATCACAAAGACAGAGTACGTCAGAGGAGTCTCACAGGTGACCAGGGGAAGCAGAAAAAAGCTCTTAATTGCTACAGGACCCTCTCCAGGTTGGGATCTGTAACTCCTCCAGAGAAAAATAGGAGTATAAGTAAGCATGAGCAGTCTCAGCTTTTTCCTGGAGTCAGTTAATTGAATGCTGCTCACAGCATAACTGCAGCAAGAATGCAGAATTTCAAGGGTCAAGTAAGTAAATTTGTACTAAAGTAACTGCAATTGTAGAGAGCCTGCACTCACTCCCACCAGAGGCTCTGGCAGGTTTGTGATGGACTTCACTGGAAGCAGAATTAGGATGACAATCGATACAAGCACAGCCATCATTTTGCATTTTCTTGTAGCTGCCAAAGCCTACGACAGTAAAAAGCAAAGGGCTTTTTAGATTACAGAGCAAAGGCCTGCAGACATTTGAGCTACTCCCGGAATAATGGCATGTGATCAAGTCCTTTTGTGAACAACAAAAAGAAGAGAATTTCCCACTACGTGCATGTAATTCCAATGCTGTGATAGGTTATTTGTTTCACCACTAGTTAGATCACTGCCCAGTGTTCAGTGGCACAGGTTTTGGTCAATCAATGCACTTTTGATCTCTCATATAAACACTGATTTGTGCCTTGACTGTGTTAGCGGCAAATGGATCTCTGGTCTAACAAAAGCAAAACTAATTTTAGTGCTGTGAATAGCCCACTGTGCTCAAAAATTATCCACTTCCTTCAATTACACACACAACCAGGTAGCTGAAAAATTCATTCAGTATATTACAAGTTTGATTGCTTTTTAGAAAAAAATCCAAAAGGTAGTAACAGCAGGAACAGCAGTTTGGCCATCCAAATGGCCGGGAAACAGAGGAGGGTAATGGGAGGCAACCAGCGCTGCAAGTGTGCAAGTGGGTACCAAAGATTGCTCCTTCAGTGCATCTGAAATTGGTTGAGAAGAGAAAGGTTTGCTGAGCACCACTACCACAGAAAAGCTGAGGGCTGTGAGACTGAACGTGTACAATGAGCAGCCAGTGCAAAATATGATCTTCCCTTATTCCTCACTTCTGCTCTCAAGAGTATGAGGAAAACCTTCATCTGGCTGCTGTGCTTGGCTAACCTAAAGAAATAACAAGTTCTCTAAACAGAATTTATTTTCCAAGCAGATACTTTGACCTCCTCATCTTCCCTCAATGAGCCCAGACAATTCCCACAGACTGCATACAAGATGGACTCAGTGGAGACTGGGAAAGGACAGGGGAAATACAGTAGGACAGTGGCAGAGAAAATCCTTATCCTAAGCTGCCATGCAGAAACTGTTCAAACAGGAGGAAGGTTTTGATGATGACATGAAACCTTAGGCCAGGGAATTAGTAGATATTTTACCTCTGCTGTATGTTGAAGCTAATAGGAGCTGCCAACCTGCTCCCTGCTGCCCGTTGGGCTCACATAGATGAGAAATCAGGGAGTGGACCTTCGTAATGGCCATTCATGACAATCGGGAGTGGGAGACAGAAAAGGGGGATCCAGCTCCATGGCTTCTAACCAGTCCCACGGCAATCACCCTGCCCTCCATCGATCAAAATCCTTTCACCAAGGGCTAGCAGGATTTCTGCAGATTTTACAATCTTTGGGTTCCATATATAGTCTTGGGGAGATCTAGTCTCCTCTTCCCTAAAGTAACCTCCTCACTGCAAAGTTTCCTTCTCCACTGGCTGTCAAGCAAACTGTGCTGCTTTCTCCCACAGCCCAAGTTAGAGGGGGTCACTACCCCCATGGTGCCAGAGGGCAGAACGGGACATGTCCTCCCTTGCTCCTCCACCTTCCTACATTTCTCCTGGGGAGACAGAGATAAGCAGCAAGAGTTGTTCGCGCTCATTTTTTCTCTGACCTCGTGAGGATGCAATATTGAGATACAGGGCTGAGATACTTGCACCTTGCCCTGAACTCTGCCCCCCTACTGAGAAAATGCCAGAGCCTGGAAAGTGTACTTTTCTCCACTCCCTGCTTGCTTTCACCTGCACGTAGTTAGGAGGAAGAATATATCTCAAAAGCTGTTGTACAGTTTTCTTAGTAGCAAGTCCTGCTACTATTCAGTATGATCCCTGGGATTAAAAGGGTTTCAATTTTCATCACTTTCATCTGTGTACGCTCTCTTTTGATATGGTGATGTCCTATTGCAGGTATTTTGCAACTTTGTTAGCTATCTGGGAGAGAGGTGTGACAGACAGATTTAGCTATAGCCTTGTGCCCTCAGACAGAGCACAAGGATGAAGGCAGTCACAGCTGATCTCTGCCTCCCCGCAGATGCCCCGGGGTCAGTCGGATTTGACATTTGATTTTGTTTGATTCATTCACCACACTATCAGTGCAGCCCAAGACAACATGGGTGACATTTATTGTGAGCTGGCCCCTTTTTCATTAAGAATTGGCTTAAATCCACACACATCTAATGGTAATTGCTAGGCAGGCAGCACAGAGCAAATACCTTTTATTTCAAATCCAAGACAAGTCAGTGCTGGCTGATAGTTTGTTGGCACTTTCCTACATTAATTAAGTACCTCTCATCTAATATTATACACGGTCTTTCTGAAAACCTCTAGTGAAAAGTCTATTTGTTAGAAGTGCCAGTTGAAGTCAAAACAACGTCCAACATTGCAAATTAGGATTCCAGATTCCAGGATGAGATCTATTAGTCTTTTCCTGTTTAACTAATTAAAAACATGCAGGGACAGAGTTTGTTTTGTCATTCTTCTGTCCGCAGGACTCCTTACAGTAGCTAAGAAAAGAAAACAAAATTCCCTTCATTTATCTTAAGATATCGGCTGGCTTACCCATCTGTGAGCAAATGTTTTTGCTTATCTTGCTTAACTAAATGAATCTTGGTTCACTTGCCTGCAGCTGAAGACAAATGAGGCTGATTATATACGAAAGGGCACACAGTACATCTAGGAATTAAACTGTGACTGGGTGTTTAGGATGAATGAAATGAATAGGTAGCAACAGCTTTGCTTTGCTCTGAACAATCAGCAGTTCCCTTCTACTGCAATCTTTTTAAAGCATTTTCAGAATAATCCTTGGTGTTGTCCTTCTGTGTAAGTTGCTGGTTTGCAAGTATGGGGTTTTAAAGAAACAAAGAAATCCCTGTGCAAACTCTCTCCCTTTAGGTATAGGAAGCATTGCCAAGCTCATGCTGAAAGGCATGCAATGCTGCCTTTCATGCTCAGCTGAGGAATTCCTGCCACGCTGCGATGCCAGGCTGCTCCGTGCTCGTATCACAGAGGCAAGCAGTAGCATCGCATCCTCCAGCATGTTCATCTTCTGCTTCTCTCTTACTCCACAGGACACCACAGTGTGTCTGCTGTGAGTGCCTGACAGGTGGTATTTAACATTCACCGCTTTTGGTGGTGTGGGGAGTAGGCTGAAATACTGAGTTCTTCATGTGTTGGTGGTTTTCAGTAATTAGCATATTTCAGCCCAAATCACAAACATACTCCCTTAAAAAGAATGACAATTGGTGACAAAATCTGTGGCATGCAGTTCCATCAAATGCAAATTTGGGCTAATAAGATAGACAGCAGGCTGCACGAGAAGAATAAAATGCACCATCATCTTGGTAAAAAAGTCATTTTTGCTAACATTTGGGGCATGCTGATTTTTGAGAGCACATCTGTAATTTTAGGTTAGTGCTAGCTCCTATGCAGTGCTGGTTTTGCAGCTTCAGAACCCAAGCATGGGGTCAGGAAGGTGTTTGCTCCTGTGATTGATGTCAACAGGGGAAAGAAAAGCAATCCCCTCAGCAACAGAAAACATACATTTCTTGAATAGTGGGTGTTGCCCATATACTGAAATCAGATGAGAACTGAAAGACAAGTATTTGTGCCCAGGCAGGGCAAACCTCTCTTTTGAAAACAGCAGACAGCTTCTGAGAAAGGTGGTAGAGGCACCCAGGGAAATACCTCTGAATAAGGAACTACAGTAAGGCATATGGAGCTCGCTGACCAGAAGTCTTTCTGCATTATAATCATCTTAAGGAGAGATGGTCTTGAGGGGCACCTTGTCTTGTGTTTGCAACTACATGACTCCTCATCCATTTGGTATCGCATGCAGATACACTGCTACCTCTCAGGGGCCTGTGGGCGACTTAAAGACAGAAATGCTGGAGACGTTTTACCTGCTATGACAAAGGGGCCTAATCCAAAGCAAATACTGAATCCAGGTCCTCAGCTCTCACCTCACAATTCCAGATAAAGCCATCTTTTCTTCTCATCACTTGTTTCCAAAGTCTGATTGCTACTTTCCTGCAGCTTGGTCATCCTCTCCCCCCGCAGACCCCTGCCTGTACTCCTGTGACCATCTCCCTCCCCAGCCAGCAGTGTCTCAGTTGCTGTGGGTGCAATACCTAATACCTCCAATGCCTGGTGTGTTTTCTGCACACTGTTCTAGCAGCATGGACAGTCATGGTAGGCCAACTCTCTGTTTTCGCATTGCAGCATCCCTAAGACATATTCATGCTATGGAGAAGCAGCAGAGAACTTTCTAGACTGCAGACACAAGCTTTATTCCTCTTACTAAATATACCCAAACTATTGCAGTAACTGCAGATCCAGCCGCTCTCTGATGACTGAAATATGATTCTCATCTCAGTAAGAAATCAGAACAAAAGTTTTCTTTCAAAGACTTTCTGACTGCAAAAACATGGGAAGCAAATACAACAAGTGAAATCCCTAGCCCCAGATAACACAGTTGATATAAGGCAGGATATGGCTTTTGGACTGAATTGGATGCTGTCTTATTAAATGCCGACAGGTGCTCATGAATATAAGCAGTTTCCTTTTATCTAATGTTTTTGTTTTCCTCTGATATGAGAGGCTCCTGTTTTAGTATATAAACTTGCTTTTGATGTATTGATGCACCAAGAACTTATCAATCACGGGGAAAACAAGACGAACAATCATAATATTGGGGGGGCTGTAACACAACTGTTGAGCTTTTGTGATATAAGCATCAGAGGAAAATTATTAACTACACAGAGGACCACACATCTGGCTTGCTTTTTGAAAGCTGCATTCCAAACACACACACACATATATTTCTATAACAGCCATATAAATACATATCCTAACTTACAAAACATGCACTACTGGTAATCAGAGAGATAAACCCTTGTCTAACACTGAATAGCTCTGTCTCTTCCCTCACTACAATTCTCTACCATACTGAAAACAATTTTGCATCTACTGCTGAATCCAGGCTCTGACATCTAAAGAGTGTTACATATCACTGTGATCTGCAATCACTGAAAGCCAGATTAAAATATACACAGATACCATGTTATTCCATTATCAGGAAAGCACAAATACATCTCTTTTCAGTTATTATTTACATGGGTTTAAGAAGCTTTATTTCTTTCCCAAAAAGACTGCTTGAGAATTTCCCTCTCTATAATAGTAATGATACAGGTATCTAAAGGAAAAAACAAAAACCAAACCAAACCAAACCCAAAAACCAAAACACAAATGCAGCAATTCATTTTATACATATTCTGTACAGAATGATTAGCTTCTTAAAAATGAGGACAAAATTACACCCATCAGAGACGTGAACATCTTGTAAAATAACAGTGCTTTTCTTGGTGTCATAAATGATGAAATTTAATTAAAATTTGACATTACTGCTAGAATACATTTAATGTAACAAAAACACCCACAAAACCTTTAGTAACATTAATAGCTAGCTTGCATTAACATCCATCAGTAACTGATCCTCACAATGACTTCATATGGCACAGAAAGCCACAGCATCCCCAGAAGTCTACAGGCAGGGAAACATTAAAAAGCAGTCACACAGCAGGAGATCAGGATCCAGGATCAGACAAAAGTAACCCTAGAAGCTCCATTCTTTCCCTAGCCTTAGAGGCGTGTCAGTCCTCCTGTCATCTGCAGCATCACTGTTTCTTTGCAGAGCTGCATCACTGAGTGCTCAGCAGTGCAGGGAGCAGGCACTCCTAGGGCTCAGTGTGTCTCAGGACAATCCTCCTCTTTCCTGCTGGGCTGCAGTCACTCCCCAGAGAGGAGGGATGCACTACAGTGGCCTGGGGAGGTGGTGAACCACTAGGAATAACCCAAGCCACACTGGCCTTCTGCATCACAGTTGTTTGGAGGAGCTTCTGCTGGAAAAATCCGATTTAGAGCTAGAGAGCATCCTTTTTCTATATGTGTGAAATCAGGCTACATGGCATACATATGAAATTAAACCTGTCTACATGTGATGGAATTGCCATTTCACCTGCAATTTTCAGCTGCACCATTTTCCATTGCTGCTGTGTAAAGAATAGCATTAAAGACCTGACATCAATCCTTTTAGACACATAGGGCTTCCCCAGACAGATGACCGAACAAATGCCCAGGTAAGAGGTTTAATGAGTATTTTTGAGACTATCTTTGTCTGGAAAAGACTCCTGTGTACAGGTATGAGCTGTGGCCAGAATTTTTAAGTGATTCACAAAATGCTAAGATTTCTCATCTAGGGTTGTCCTCTCCACTGAAAAAACCTGGAGAGATTTACAAATTAAATATTTAAAACAAAAAGGTTGAAAACTGTGGAACTGGCATCACGGAGATGCGCAGGTAAACAACAGGGAAAGGACAGTGTCATTAACCAGAAAGACTGGCTGCATCAGCTGCTTTCACCATCCCCACCAGCGTGTAGCTGGAGGCTCTCCTGGGGGACTAGCTCATGGAAACACCAGCAGATTCCTCCTGCAGTTCACGGAAGAAAAACAAAGCCAGAATCTGGACTCATTGTGACTAAAATTTACCTGCAGGATGCATGTTCAGACATCAGGAGACACCAAACCCCTCCTGAGCCCAGTGCTTGTTTGTCTCTTATGTTGCGGTTTAAACCCAGTCCGCAAATCAGCTGCGCACTTGCTCACTCCTCCCCCTTCCTGCCACCCTGCTCCCGGAGGGATGGGGAGGAGAATCGAAAGAATGTAACTCCCATGGGTTGAGATAAGAACAGTCCAGTAACTAAGGTGTAACATAAACCACTGCTGCTACCACCAATAATAACAACGATAAAGGAAATAGCAAGGGAAGAGAACACAACCGCTCACCACCCACCGACTGACACCCAGCCTGACCTGAGCAGTGATCTAACCGTTTCAGGTAACTGCCCCCAGTTTATATACTGGGCATGACATGCTGTGGTACGGAATACCTCTTTGGTCAGTTTGGGTCAGGTGTCCTGTCTCTGCTTCGTCCCAGCTTCCCCTCCTCCCTGGCAGAGCATGAGGCTCAGAAACTCCTTGGTCAGAGTAAACATTACTGAGCTGCAACTAAAAACATCGGTGTTATCAGCGCTGTTCCCAGGCTGAAAGTCAAAAACCCAGCACTGTACCAGCTACTAAGAAGGAGAAAAATGACTGCTACTGCTGAACTCAGGACACCCTAACACTGAGCAGACACGATGCTGATATGTGAGCCATGGCCAAGGTTTGTACAAGCCCATTCTAGGAACAGCAAGCCATCCTGGAGTGACTCAGTGCAAAACTTTTCCCAGGATAAAACTGGTTTTCCTCCATTTTGGTTTCCTACTTTCCTCAGTACTTTTTGATTGTATGTACCTTGACATTTCCCATTTCTGAGTGCAAGTGGACATAACCACCAGCTCTCTCCCACAGAAGCAGAAAAGCACAGACTGCTCACAACATTCCTGACCAAATCTGCAGACTCACTCATTTCCCAAAGCACCTAAAATATTTGATTGCTACTTCCCACCTACCCAGCAAACCCTCCATCCAGGATTTCCTGGAAAAGACCAAGCTATTCAGGAAACCCAGGCACCCTCTTTTCCAGAAGGTTCAAAAGATCGGGAAATAAAAGTGTCAAACAAGGGTTTTAAAGGAATAATTAAGGTAGCAGGAAAAATTGAGCCTGTACCTACCATCCTCTAACATTTTCCCTTTCATATGATCAAAAGATCAAGTTCTTAAGCCTGCTGAATTCCACTGGGTATGAAAACCTGAGCTCAAACAGAAGCTGCTAATGAGAGGCATTTCCTAAAGCTGCTTTAGCAGGTGTTTCCTGCTGAAACTGGGAGGGCCACGAATGTAAATCCCATTGGAAAGTTTCTAACCCCGCAGATAATATTCAGTGGCACTGCCACTCTCACTGCCATCTGCACTAGAAAGTGGTTCAGACTGAACTAGATAGCACTTGATCCCACTGAGCAAGCCCAATTGTTTGCCTTCTTGCACAAATGTGTGAATGGCAGCCTTTCCGCAAAGCAAATGCTGGATCTGCTCCCTTCAAAGGCTTTGCCAGTGATCCTTGCCCTGCTGGCTTCATCCTTAATTGGCCTACATGGTGGGGAGCAATTAAAAATAAATGGTAGCTTGCTGCGCTGCTGTAAGGGGAAGTTCAAGGACTCCCGGCACAGCTACCTTAGTCCACTGTGTATGCCATGCATAGGGAATGGCAAGAGGGAAAAGGGAGTGACCTGGTTATTCTGAGCAAGTGCCAAGGGGAAAAAAAATCACATTATAGGCTGCAATAAATCATTAGCCTTATGATTAAAAGTTTGGCTGTCTGGGGCAGGAGCACACTTTCCCTGGTGTTTCTGCAGAGTGTGGGAATGGCATTTCCTACTATGTCTGTAGTCCAGAAATGGGATTTTTCATATGGTCTTCATAAGACAGTCTGCTCCCCTTCCATACAGTCTCAATGGAGAGAGCAGAATGTCTCCTACCCACATGGGAAAATGAGGTTTCTTCAAATGAAACATCCAATACCAGAAGTTGTAATACTAGCCATTAATGAAAGATAATTTAGAAGTAATTTAGAAGAAAAGAGTAACTGGGTCATCAGGCTCTCTGTAACTTTAATCATAGGGGCTGAATTTTGAAACATCAATAAACTTGCCATAATCATCTGTATCAAGCAATGGAGTTCCTCAGATAATTTCCTATTACTTATTATGAAAGTTCACTGTAAGGACGACCCAAAAATCCTCATCTTTAATAGAATTAAAACCTGAATTAAAAATACAGACTTTCACTACATTGGTGAATATAATGGAAATACCAACTGGTATTTCCATGACGTTCAGAAGTCATTTGATATTCCTTTGTTCCCCAAAGATACTTGACACTGAAGGCAGTCAGCTTCACCCAGGAACTAAGCAGGTAACTCATGTCAGCAACAGGCACTTTATAAACACCGTGTGTATGCCATTTCCTAATGACAGGGTTGCACATAATTTTTTGCACCTTGCTGCTTTACTACAAAGCATCTCAATGCTTCCTGTATCAGAAATGTATGGTACCTTCAGGGATGTCTCTTCATTTCATGGTAGAATAAAAAGGGATGAAGACTGCACTGGAAAATCTCCAGG
Organism: Psittacus erithacus; assembly: GCA_009867235.2. NCBI lineage: Eukaryota > Metazoa > Chordata > Aves > Psittaciformes > Psittacidae > Psittacus > Psittacus erithacus. The sequence continues at coordinate 10,623 of WYDI02038949.1, read as the reverse complement.
GCATCCTTTTCTCTTGTCTTTCTTTGTTGATACTAAATTGATGCTAACAAAAGGTTTTACTCAGATGATATCCTACCTATACAATCTGTGATGCAGTTTATAAGAGCTTGACATCTCTGGAAAAAAACACCACTCTTTCTAAGCAGATTCAGTGAGCATGGGATAGAGCTACTGTACAGACATATACTTCTTGTTACACTCCTTTTTGTGCCCAGTGTTTAGCATGAAAATCTAGATGTATCTCTAAAAATTATTCCTCCTGTAGCTAATGTGGGATATTCCAGAATCTGCAACACATGCTGGGAAATGCAACACATGTTGGGAGTGGGCCAATGCTCCAGTTATGGAGTAGCCCAGTTCAACCTCTGTGATGACAGAGATCTCCCCTCTCCCAGGACATTACTTACAAGAAGCAATAGAGAAAGACTTTTTGCAGTAGATTTCATCTTCAGAGAGGAAACATTATAGAAATCGTATCTCTGAATAGAATTATTTTCTGTCTTGTACTGCAGTGTAGCAAACTATCTGAATTGCATTGACAGTGTATGATTTACTCAACTGCTTTATTAAGACATTTTATGCAAGCTCATACGCTCGATATATTTTGTGTAGGCATCTCCAAAATTCACCCTTTCCAAAACTGCAAGATTTCACCAGCAGCAGGATGCTATGGGGGCTGCAAAGATGTTTTTTATATTCTCTCCATATAGGGCTGGAGAAGATAATGTAATCCACAATTATTCAACAAAGAAATGTCATTCATTCAAGGGATCTTCCTTTTAGTCCATTAATTTGTGATACCGTTCTAAAAAAGACAAAGTTTGAAATGATGCATATCTCTCTAAACCAGTTCTGAGCAGAGAAACAGTGAGGGGCCAGTTGCTTAGTGATAATCACAAAGGCAAGGAAGAAAATATTGCAAGCCCTGCTATATCTGCACAGTCAATTTGATGAAAAGACTGTGGCCTTGCAAGGGAAACAAGATTGAGCTGCTTTATTTTGTTGCTTGTGAAGACTTCTTATATGCTCTCTACTTATTACACACGACATTGAAAATGAGGTCTTATGACTGCAGTGTTAAAAATTTCCTAATAAATAATGCTAAGGGTTCTAATATATTGTTGCTATGACCTTTGTAATAAGGTCTTTAAAAAGCAGGTGGTATTTCAAAGCACAGGGTAATTCATACCATTTTGCATATACTCTGTATTCCTCCCACATACTTAAAATACAGAATTTAAGCACTATGAAATGTGTTTAGATGAGGCACAAAATATACCAATGATACAAAGGTTGCCCTAAAAAGTTTGCCTGCTCAGATAATTAGACAAATTCTATAGGAAGTTATTACTGTTAAGGATGGCCTTATTGGCCATGAGGTCACTTACGGAGTCACCTCCCCATTGCTCTGGAACCTTGACTGTTAGTCACTCCATGGGCCACTGGCAACTGATTCTCCATGTCCATTTCTGACTGCTACCAATGTCTTTCTGTTTGAGAAACTCACATTTTTTAGTGTCAATTCCAGAGTACAGAGCTTGCAAATACAATAACAAAAAATGTGATTTTAAAAACATAAAATTTGCAGGTTTTCTTACCTAACTGCTAAGTGCTTTTCATATTTACAAATCAGTCCATAAAAGTAAGCCAAAAGGCCCAGTAATTCCTTAATTAAGAATGGAAGAGGAGCATTGCCCTGGCTATCTAAGAGGACTAACAGAATGAGGGTGAACATTATCTCTAGCCCCAAAAGTATGCTGCATATTTACGCAAATTATGCAAACTTTGAGGCAAAACAATACAAAACCGATAGTGCAAATGAACTAAAGATTAACACAACATAATGAAACATGGCAAGGAGACATTCAGATTGCTCAGCACTGGTGCATATGGGTAAACAGACCACTTCCACATTGCATAATGGCAATCTGCAGTGTCTTCAGGAACCCTGTCCCTCAATAAACGCTGCATCCCAAGTTGCACATCAGAAGGTGCTGGACAAGAGCTGGTAACAGGATGAGGAGCAGTTCTAGGAGCATTCCTCATTCATGGGCACCAGCGCAGCACCATCTGCTGGGAACACACACACTTTGGACAAATCTTTCCAGCACCCCTCACTCATGGGCACCAGCGCAGCACCATCTGCTGGGAACACATACGCTTTGGACAAATCTCGCCAGCACCAGCATCTGTCGTCACTCATCTTCCTAAACATGAAGATGCCCTGAACATTTCCACCTCTCTGGTTCTTCACCAGTCTTTTCAGCAAAGAGAAAGTGATTAATCATTGCAAATTAATCAGATTGTTATTCGAGGAACTAAAGCTTGGGCAACTTGGCAAAAATCATGGAACGGCCTGGAGAAAGTCTGCATTTTAAAGTTCTATCCAAGAAGTCATTTTCATAGTTAGCTTTTAATCTCTTCAAGCGAACTTCACGGGCAGACAGTTTCAAGGGATTGGTAAAGGCTAGGGATGCCAAGATGAAGCCATGAACCTGATGCAGGGCCTCTTAAACTGAGCAATGGTTTCGGGTGTTCGACCCTTCTAAGGAGACTGATTTCAGACATTCAAAAGTGACACAGAAAAGGCATGGCTTAAATCAGAAGAAGGTGCTTCTAGGTGAGAGATGTAAGCTAGTGAGCATAGCACTGACTGTCACTTTGCCAGTGTTAAATCTGTGGCAGAATTAGCCACATTTCCACAGTCAAAACTAAGCTTCATTATAAAGCAGGACATCAATATCTTTATTAGCTATGAAAAACACCAAGTATCCTCTCCATGCTAAGAGCAAGAACCAGCTGGAAAATTCTGGCAAGCTTTCTTTTTCCTCTCAAAAATTTTTTCTGCTCAGAAAAATTTCTCTGAATCTTTGACGGAAATCAGGAAGCTTTCACCCTCAGAAGGCATTCCAGAATTTCTGGTTAGTGGTTTGGGCAACATGCTGCAACAGACATACTGCTGTTGCAGGAAACACCTCAATGGGTCCTTCCTCACCCCACTGCATTGTGTGGCACAGGCAGAGCCAGAAAGACAGAATCATAGAATAGTTAGGGTTGGAAAGGACCTTAAGATCATTTAGTTCCAACCCCCCTGCCACGGGCAGGGACACC
>WYDI02038947.1:13800-28073 GCA_009867235.2 Psittacus erithacus | reverse complement strand
TTCTGGTGTCCTCAACATAAAAAGGACATGGAACTGTTGGAACAAATCCAGAGGAGGGCCACGAGGATGATCAGGGGTCTGGAGTGCCTCCTGTATGATGATAGGGTGAGAAAGTTGGGGCTGTTCAGCCTGGAGAAGTGAAGGCTGCATGAAGACCTCACAGCAGCTTTCCAGTATCTGAAGGGGGCCTATGAGGATGCTGGGGATGGACTGTTCATTAGGGGCTGTAGTGACAGAACAAGGAGTAATGGGTTCAAACTTCAACAGGGGAAGTTTAGATTGGATATAAGGAAGAAGTTCTTTACTGTAAGGGTGGTAAGGCCCTGGAATGGGTTGCCTAGGAAAGTTGTGAATGCTCCATCCTTGGTGGTGTTCAAGGCCAGGTTGGACAGAGCCTTGGGTGGCATGCTTTAGTGTGAGATGTCCCTGCCCATGGTGGGCGGATTGGAACTAGATGATCTTAAGGTCCTTTCCAATCCTAACTATTCTGTGTTTCTATTATTCTGTGAACACAGCAACACAGGTAAACTGTGAAACCTGAAAACTATCTTGTATTTTATTATTTCTATGCACTTACCACAAATTTGGGGTGGTAAGGGGAGGAAGGGAAGGAATATTAAAGAAAATTTTATTCTTATATAAAAATGTTGTGAATCACATCTTTAGGTCAAAATACCCTGACAAAATCTAATCAGAAACTGTGTTTAGGTGCAGAAGAACTCAGAAGAGTGATCCCAGAGAGAAGTCCCACTGCCAACAAAGTTACAAGATAGGAGTGATACTGTAGGTCCTGCTCCAGGCTATTATCAGAAATTTTCTTGAATGTTTCCATTGACTCGCCTTTGTTTGCTCCTAAATGACTCCTAGCTACAGAACCCTGCCAGGTGAAAGAAAGACTTCAGACCAGCTAGCTCAGTTTCTGCCTGTCCCCCTAGGTAACCTATGATTCTGATTGTGACTTTTATTGTTTTAGCTAGAGTAATGCAAAAATGAAACTACATCATTCTTGTATTTATTCAGAATGAACAGCCTTTGCCAATTCAAAATATATCAGAGCACTCAATGTCCATGAAGACTGTATATGTGACTGACACATAAAACAAGATGTAGAGCAAATACAGAAAGGTATTTGATGAAGTAAGAGATTTTAAAAGGTATTTATTCCACTTTCAGTATGAATTCTCCACCAGTAATCTCAATACTGCCAAGGAAAACAGTTGTATGAAGTTTATCCAACCATAAATAAGAGAAACAGAAAGTTAATGTAATACTTTTTTGTTTCTTTTCTTGATCTTTGACTCCTGACCTATGGACATATATTGCACTTGTCAGAGGAACAGATAAATACAGGAAACATCTGTAAATTAGAAAGCTTGAGATTCATCAGCTCTGCTGTTTCAGGAGACAATTTGTTAATATAACTGTCAATTTGTTAATTTAACTCATCGCAGAGTTGGCAATGCAATGTAGCTGAAAAATTGATAGCTTTATGGAATTTCATCTTGGGAAGAGCTTTTCAAAAATATGAAAATGTAAGCCATATGATTTTAATTAGTCACCAGTTTGATCTCTTTATTTAGCAGGATAATCATATTGACAGAATTTATACCTTATTCAATTGTGTTTTCAGGAAATACCACACTTCACTTCCAAAATACTGTCTCTGAAAAATTAATCTAAAAGTTCAGACAATAATGGTTGAAAAAATTATGTCACAGGCTAGAGCTAGCCATATGAGTCGCATACCACTCAAATTTCACGTTAATTACAGTCACTGCCATTTAGAATTTGTGATCAAAGTAGGCACACATATTTCAGATGTATTATTCTAGACAGAATTAACTGTTAGAGACAATTAAAACTAAAAGTTTTTTGATGCTGGAATCCATGTGAAGAAGGCAATGTTATATACCAAATTTTGTTACAGGTGAATCATATATACAAAGCTTAATGTTTATTACTAGTCCAATTAACGTCTTCATAATTTATGAGTGTAAATTATCTAATTGATGTGGAAAAGTCTCATAATCAACACAGTAAAATTGCTATACAAAAAGTTCCTAGTACCTTCCCCTTTTCTTTGTTATTTTACCCATCTTTCCATTGTCCCCAGTGCAAGGCTGGCAGTTTCAGTTTTCCTTGGAAAGCAAGAGGGAAAGATTTGAACGAGTATCTTTGCTAGCAGGAGGTTGATGTTCATGACAGTACCATCTTCTTAGAATTGGGTCTGCTTGGTACTATTCTGATATCTTTTTCTTAGCACAGTCTGCTTCTTTCTCACTGGTTTCCAGACAGACTTTTATAATCACACAGCTCCTCCAGTCCTAAATATCCTGAAGTGTATTTTTGTCACGCAATAACTACCTAGGTCTGCCAGGCTGTTACCAGTAAAGGAATTTAGAGAGGTTAGCTAAAACAGTCAAGAAAATACTCATTTAGTGATTAGACAATTGTCAAAACAAGTGAGATTCAGTTCAGGCAAAGCAAGTTCAGAAAATTCTTGAGACCTTGCAATATGAGGTTAATAGGCCTGTAGCCTTCTGCTGCTAAGCGCAAAATCATATTTACGTGGATAGAGCAGCATGCTCCCTTGATGATGGCACGAGATTAAGAGACCTATATTAAATTAAAAACAATGCCAGAGGCTACCAATTTCTCTGTGTCTCAGTGTTCTGCCTTCTAAATGGGATGTTAGTATTGCCTTACCTAAAAAAGGTATTAAGGATTACAATAACATCATCTGCTATAAGAGCCCTATGAACATATATCATAAATATCCCACTTAGGAAAGCAAATTAACTGAAAGTAATAAACGCAAACAAAGTTATAGTCCTTTCAAGAGCATATCTCAGGAAGGTTGACAACCTCTTTCATGGTGACCTAATGCAGTGAAGGCAGGGGAGATACAGAGAAGGGCAACTAGAGAAACCATAATGATGGAGCAGCTGTCCTATGAAGGGAGGCTGACAAAGCCATGACTCTGCAGCATGGAAAGGAGAGGACAGAGTGGTCACGATTTACTGATATTTACAAAATCAAGGATACAGTAGAAAAAACTGGAGGCCAAAACCTAGAATACAAGTTCTAAGGGGCACTTTATAGGACTAGCTAGGGATCAGTTTAAAATTGATAAAAGGAAGTACTTCTCTATAGAATAGGTAATTAATTTCTTGAGCTTGATGACACAGAAGGCTGCAGAGGCACACAGTATCTTCAGATTAAAAATGGAACTAGAAAAATTTGTGGACACATCCCTAAACAAATCCAAAAATTACAAAGAAGATATATACCCTCTAAAATCCGCAAAACATTTCTGGGTGTTAAGGTACCACAAAAAATGGCCAGTATTTCATGCTGTCTCTAAATAGTATTTTCTATTGCAAGTATCCAAGGCAGAATTCAGGCTAGCCAGAGCAGTGGTTCTGCCTTATATTCTTAGGTACTGTATTGGTGGGCAGGGCTGTGTCTTTCTAGTCTTTATTGGTCTTGAGTATCACATCAAACTCCCTTCTGAATTCCAACATTCTTCTTCGCTCTGTCCTCTTACTACAAAAGCTATGACTCAGCTATCTGCAAGCAAGTTCCCATGCCCCTCCAGAGCCCCACTAAGCCGGTCATTCCTATGTGTATCACATTTCTGTTGAATCTTGAGTTCTGCATTTGTGAAAAGAACCACTGAATGGGATTTAGATGCATACGACTCTAGTGAAGGAAGCACTCAGATCTTCCTCTCACATTCTAATCTGGAAAGTTAAAAGACAGAATGAAAGAAAGTGCCACAGGTTTCCTTGTGGCAATAAGCTCTATCTTTTGCATTTTCTGCCAAATGTTCATTTCTTTTCAAACAAGAAGTCTGAAATTTTAAAGTAAATGTAGTTGTATGATTCAATAAGAAATATTGAAATGCCTTATTCATGGCAGTTTAATGTCAGAGCAGTTAAAGCAAATTTTCAGAGAAAAGAATTTATGTAAAGAAGAAGCTTTAAATTGAATTAACCAGACAGTTAATCTTACAATAACTGTATGTTTAAACTCCACTTATACGTGTTCTCTCAAACACTACCACTTAAGATGGTTTTCAGTCAACCTTAGTTTTTGAAGGCACATGAGCCCTTCAGGAAATTTAATTTTCCTGATGCTCCTTTCCTATCAGTTTGTCATAACTCTACCACCTGGCAAAGATAAGAAAAGCAGCCAAATACACAACAAAACAACTTAGTTCAGCTAATGATCATAATCTGCCTGTAACGTTATCTGTAGAAAGTTTTTTGCTTCAGAAATCACTGTTATTGCATCACTTCAGGCAAACAGCAGATCAAGCTGCAGATTATATTTAGCCAGCTTCACAAAATCTCTTCACAAAGGTCTCTCTGTTGGGTTAATCAATTTCATTGTAAAATCCTTCCACTATGGACTAATACAAAAGAAAATGAGGATGAGTACAAATGCACAATTAATAAGTTTTCAGGAAAATATATACCAGTGTGGCATATACTACAGTAGCCACTTACTACACAAACTGCTAACCAGATTTCAGTTGTGTAATTAAGAGTTAATTCTCTGTTGGGTTTTAGTGATTTGTTGGAATTTTTTGTGCTTTGTGGGATTTTTTTAATTTATTAGGCATCTTCTATGTGTAAAGAACTCAGATCTGGTCCCTATCTATTGTACAACATGCTGTAGCTTTTTATGATTTTTCACAACATCACGCATACATTTTTCCCTTCATAGATAAGATCATAGCAAAACATCTCATTCTATACTATGAGAGTATCTCAAAACTAACAGTTTCTGAAGAAAAGTTGTCTCCAATTGCTGCCTTGAATACTATTTTGTATTTTGCTATACTGTCCTAAGGGAGGAAGAATTGTTTTTACTTCTGCTTTCTTTGATCACAATGGATTTTTTTCCTCAAATTCACAACGTTCTTTAGTGAAAATCAGTATCAGCGGAGCATCCACATGCATTTCTGTGCATTTGAAAATCATGCACATGTGATTATGGCCCTCTTTATGCAACCATTTTGCAGTCACATTTTAAAAAGCTTTTAAAGTAACATCAGTTTGTTCTCAAAAACTGTTTCTTGCATTATGCTGCTATCTGTTTCATGGTAAAAGAATCACCACTTCAAAAATACCTGGTACTTGCCTTCCATCAAGCCCTTTTTATTACAGAACATTTTGTGAGATAGGAAAAATTAGTTATTAGATTATTTTTCTTCACAATTGCTTACACATATAAGAGACTGGAATGTTTTAAAAGACAGTAAATTATCATTTACCTTGTCTGACATCACAACTCCTCAACACGTTCCATTTTCATGAGAAACAAACTGGCCTTCTGGCCAGCAAGAATCCCAAGCCAATTCTTCTGGTGGTACAAACCAAATAAATTTTATCTGTCTTGTTTTATACTAGTTTTGAATACAGCTTATAAATTTTGTGTGGAATTAAAGATTAAAGCTATATCAGAAGTGTTCATTATTGCTTGCATGTTCACATACTGGTTTTCACTTTCATAACAGAGAAGTTAATATGCTTCACCACATTTAGCAGAGTAAGAAGTGTAAGAGTGATCAAATATCTGTTGATGAGAAAAATATGCCATGAGGATAGTAGGTTATTGTATGTTTCTTCTATGTGTATTGTGCAAGTAACAAACCCCAGCAATTTGGAGTTATTCGGCTTTTAAATTATCAGTTTTCATCATAAGTGAAAGGTCTGTTTTTAAGGTTTCTGATCATTCTTTCTGCAAATGTGATAGTATAATACCAAGGGAAATAGGTCCTTCAATTCTAGGATATTTTTCCTCTCAGTCTACAGTTTTAAATATTTATATGCTTCCAGTATTGCATACTCTAACCTTTCTTTCTGCAATAGCTATGAAGTACAACTGTAGGGGTGTTAAAAATAACAAATTCCCATCCTTTTCAAGGTTAAAAAGAACATTATATTTTTGCATGATGGCCCAGTGAGGCTATTCATATATATATATCAGAAAACAACAAATCTCTATTCCCCAAATACTTGCACATATCAGTTCTTTTAGTGGATTATTTATCTTGGCCCTGAGGTGGATTTTTGTCATTATTTGATATACCCAGTGGTAGCTGAGAAAATATGAGAATAGTCACTGCAACCGGAAGAAGGCATTTAGCTGATATACATTCCCAGCCATTTTCTTATATTCATAAATTTACAGTCACACTGAGATATATTCAGTGAAGCACGTTCAATTCCTGCAGCCACTGAATAGTGACTAGAAAACACAATGGTCTTCAATCCAAAAATAGAGCTTCACCGCACTTTGTACTGTACTGAATGCTCAGTACAGTGCAGATATCAGGGTGATTTAAACTTCAATTTTCTCTTCACCCTGCAGTTCAGAAAACTCTCCCCCCCCACCCCCTCCTCAATTTTCTTCCAGGACAAATTAAGTGGTACAATCTTTTTGTGCAAATGAGAGGCTAGTTGCTGACACTTTGAATATAGATTAATTAGCATTTCCAGAGCAGTGTACATAGCACTCCCTTGAGGTATGCAATGGAGATAATGAACATCAAGATTAACAATACACATTACCGACACCAGACTATTATTACACCTTAATGACATGCAAACCAACAATCTTCAAGTAGTCAAAAGATGCCATGTAATAACAGACTTCTCTGAGCTATGAACGGGATTAGGGAACTACAGTGCTCGTTTACATGAGCACACATGACAGTTTTACCTAGCAGGCTATCTTTCAGGGAAGATTTTCACAGGGTATAACTAGAAAGATATAATCCATAGCCATTAATATTTCTCAGTCATGTTCAGACTTTCACCAGTCTTCAGGTTTTGGTGAACATGTGACACATTAATTGAAAATAATAACTAGTCTGCTAAAATATGCAAAGTGATGTTGTGGGATATCCAAATTAATATCATAAATTCCAGATAAAATACCCATCTTTCCTCATTACTATAATCTCACTGGGTGCTGGCTATGTTTCAAAGCCAGTCACAATACTTGCTCCAAATAGGAATTTTTAAATTAACCTACTTTAGTTTATTCACAGCCTGATTAAACAGATAATTAAAAGTTACAGATGCATAGCAGTACTAAATTACTGTGGCTCGAATGCATTTGTGAGAAAGATTATTAGTCTTTCAGACATTGGCAAGGACCCTAGTGTCTATGATGATGAAGATCCAGCAAGGTTCAATATTTTGCTGTCTTCAACACATTTTTTTCCTGAATTTCTTTTTCTTTTAATTAATATAAGCAACAGTAGGAAACCCAGAGTACTTGTCAAGCCAATATGAGGTTAGTAGGCTTTGAGTTTGAGTCATTCCTCTCCAAGCATCACCAGTAAAAAAATTGATATATATCTATATTCACAGTACATTTTCTGCACCTGAATAATTCTGTTCAACTCTACAGGAAACTGACTTGTCTTCAAAAATTTCCTACACTGTGCAGACACTTGTTAAGAAATAATGGCAGAAAATGGCCTTTATTACTGCAGTTCAAAGACAAGATTCAAAGCAGAGGTAAAGTAGGTGACTCCCAATTTTCAGTTTTTATGTTGCTAGCCTACAGAAAAAGCCTGTAATTGGGATCCATGGGTTTCTGCTTTCTGTGAAACAGCAGCAGTGAACCTTTGGCACAGACACAGATTTGGACTGACACAAAAAGTAATGTGCTCACAAGGCTTTTTGAAATTCACTTCGTATCAGTTGCAAGGCAAAGATTTCTCTCTGTCTACTTTTTCTGAAACTACTGACAAACTTGGGTATTTATTGTCTTGATTTCTGAAGTCCTCCAACTGAGTGTTTGATTGCCTTATTTAGCTGAGAAGCTGATACCTTTTCTAAATGTTCTTTGTAAACTTGTCAAGAATAGGAAATACAGAAATACAAACTTGAAATGACTGAATAAGCCATCCAGAAGGTGGAAATATGGGTCTAGAAAACATTTTTAAATGGTAGACAGAGAAGCTGACTCAGAATTATTTGCTTATTACTTGTTTTTTTTAAAGGCCTCTGAACTAAATTACAATTGTAGGTTTAAAAATGCATAAAATAAATCAATAAAAGCTAATTAAAAGAGCAGATTTGTCAAAATACCCATTTTTCTTGCAGTTTTCAAAAATGTAACTCAGGAAAAAAGAATTCTCTTGTGGAACTTTGTTGCGTGGAGAGTTTCATGTTTCACCACTGCCAAAAGGAGCAGTGCCTGTAGGCTGTCCTTTGTTAGTTTAAGCCCCATGATCTCCGATGTGACACAGGCCTGACTGGGCTGGGGACACAGCAGATGACAAATGGTAGCCCTTGTGAGGGGAGCTGGGGCTGGGAGAGGTGATTGTGCCACTTCATGAGGTTGGAATCTGCCCACCTCACAAGCATGTCAAGGTCCCTCTGGATGGCATTCCTTCCCTACAGCGTATCAACCGAACCACACACCTTGGTGTCATCGGCAAACTTGCTGAGGTCATACTCAACCCCACTGTCCATGTCACCAACAAAGATGTTGAACAAGATCGGCCCCAACATCGATCCCTGAGGGACACCACTCGTTACTGGTCTCCAGCCGGTCATTGAGCCATTGACCACAACTCTTTGTGTGCGGCCATCCAGCCAGTTCTTTATCCACCAAATGGTCCACCTATCAAATTGATGCCTCTCCAATTTAGAGACAAGGATGTCGTGTGGGACAGTGTCGAACGCTTTGCACAAGTGCAGGTAGATGACATCAACTGCTCTACCCCTGTCCATCAGTTCCATAGTCCCATCATAGAAGGCTACCAAATTGGTCAGGCAGGATTTCCCCTTAGTGAAGCCATGCTGGCTGTCACCAAGCACCTTGTTGTTTTTCATGTGCCTTAACATGCCTTCCAGGAGAATCTGCTCCAAGATTTTGCCAGGCACAGAGGTGAGACTGACTGGTCTGTAATTCCCAGGGTAATCCATTTTCCTCTTCTTGAAAATGGGGATAATATTTCCCTTTTTCCAGTCATCGGGAACTTCACCTAACTACCATGATTTTTCAAATATGATGGACAGTGGCTTAACAACTAAGCAACTAACTGTTGCTTACTGAATGTCTAAAAAAACCCCACATGCTTATGTGGGCAACGTAATTTCTCAATCAGGATTAACAGTCATGTGGATAATGACAGGGGTCCCTGTTTCACGTGTCCTTGACATGACAACTTTTCCTGGATCCTGTGAGACTGCTTGAGCTGCTGTTATGGGAACTTTCTATGGCTGAGTTGGCCCTCTATCATGAGTGGCAACTCCAATATATGCTTGAGCATTTGTTACAGGTTATTTTAAACTATTTTCAAGACATCTCCTACATAGAAAAGATTAAACTACAAGAAGGTTCCAGGCGTGTCCTGGTTCTCCATCCCTGATGTTAATTAACAGTGTATGCAAGCATACAAATAGTATCATTTTTTTGGCCTATGCACAGCAGGAACCTCCTAAATTCTCTGGGGTAATCTCTGGGACTATCCTAAACTGCCTACTGTATTTCTCCTGTAAGAGTAATTAGTAAGTTGCTTGTGAGGAAGGATAGGAATTCAGGTAACTCATTTTCTTCAACCAGCCCAGTGTCTTAACTGTGAAGGTACTACCTGGAGAATTCCTGCACTACCCAGAAAGCCGGTGGCAAAGTATATGGGGTAAGCATATAAATAAAGCCCTGATACACAGTTGCATCACAACTGTAAATACTGCAAGATCTAGAGTTTCATCCTTATGTACTAAAAGTGGCTTAAATTTCATAGATCTTGCAAACCCAGGGAATGACATTTTCCTTTTGACTAAAGTAACATATTTTCACAATAAAAAATTTCTATTACATTCAAGTGAATTACTTACCTTAAAGCTCAGGGTTTTTTTTTATCCTTTTTACATTTGAAATTTTGACTAGAGAGTACATTAAAAATTCTGTATGATTTATGATAACATTTTGTTATATCTCTTTCTATTAGCTTTTAGTAAAAAAACCCAACCCATAATATGTCTTTACTTGCTAAGATATTAAATAAAATTACCTTCCTTATAAAATCCAACAATAATCCGCAGTAAAATCCTTTTTTCTCTTTGTTATTTCAACACTTTCTAATTCTTATATACAGTAAGCCCACAAGGAGACAAAATTTTCAGAAGAAAGCACTCAGAAACTGAGTAAAAAACAAATCAAGACTATGAGGTACTTTTTTATATGAGCAAAATAAGGCAGGATGATTTAATGCTAAATGTCTAACTTATACAAGTTTACCAATTGCTCTTATTGCATTCCTTCCATGATAAAAGATATATTTCCCATGCATCATGTAGCCTGAGTGTTTGGCCATTGAAAGAACCTTCTTTTCTCAACCTTGGCCAAGTCCAGAATTTCAGGACAACAGCCTGGTAATTCAGCAGGCTTACATTAGAAAACATGAATGTTTTTCTTCCATCTATTTCTTATCTGAGGAACCTGTGTCTGGACATTCCACTCTTTTATTCAACTGTAATTTATTTCTTACTTTTAAAGTAACCATCATCAGCAGCATATAGGAGACTGGACATTAGGTTTAGGGAATGCAGACTGTAGAAAATGATCACTGTATTCTACTTAAAGAAAAGTTTGCGTTTGTGGAAGCAGAATCTTAAGTGCCCTCTTCCCAGTTGCTGATGTACCGTAGCACACCACATACCACGTACTCCTGTTTTCTCTGAAATAGTGAAGAAGTGAAAGCAAAGGTTTAAAAAAGTATTGCAATTTCGTAAGCAAAAGATAAGTCACTGAAAGGAAGGGGTCTCCCTGGGAAGCACATTCAGAGCTTTTTTCCATGTTACATGGCCAGGTGACTCCTGTTTAGTCACTAGATGACAGAGTTTCTTTTTGTTGTTACACTTTATCTTTGCAATAACTTATTACTGCACTTATCATGATTTATCATCAGGGTTTCATCATCTGCTCCATTGTGACCACTGGTAGAAGCTTGACAGTAATAGACCGGTCTTAGCAGTACTTCAGAACATGATCATCATCATGACCAGGAGTGATAGTGTTAACTCACTTCACACTGGTCAGGTTTCTGGGAAACCTCATCTAGTTGAAGATGTCCCTAGGCATTGCAGGAGGGCTGGACTAGATGACATTTGAAGGTCCCTTCCAACCCAAACTGTTCTATAATTCTGTGATTCTATGTTGCACTCATTTTACCCATGGCTGATGAGGATCTTGATCAGATCAAAAAGACAGTCTTGAATGAAGAAGTTCCTAACTGTCCTAGATAGAAACAGATCTGATTTAACACTGTATTTCTGCTAACTATTTGATAGTGTGCACAAAAAAAGATGTCGCACAAAGAAGATTCTTCACTACTCATTACTTTTCCAAGTAATCAGGTTTTATTAGCTGCGGTGGAGGTAACTTTCTAGCAGTACTCTAACATGCCAATAAAGTCTATTTATTTCAGAAGCAAGGCATTACTTTAAAGAAAAAGAAAACAGATAAATTGATTAGGAGGAGACTGTTACTCATGACTGGTATAACAGTCCAGTGAGTAAAAATTGTATATGAGCAGTGTCTACTTCATCCTGTGCTCTACTCACTAGCTATAAACTGTTCTGGGAGTTAGGGGTGGCAATATGCAAGGACATATGTGAAACCACATGCTTAGAAGGAATTTAAATACGTGAACGCGATGTCTAATGGCATGAGTACTCCAACAGCAAACAAAAGATGGTGTTCAAAAATAAAATCCAATAAAATTAAGCCAACTATATCATAGTGGACATGGAAAGAGGTAAATACAGCATAAGTCATATGTTAAACAGGGTTGGATTTTCTTATGCAAGCAATATATATGTTTATTTCCTGTAAAGTTTTATATTATAAATAACTCTGCATTATTAAAACATATGCATAGTCTCCATAGGAGCTGCGTCTGATTTAGTTGCATTATAAATGTCAATGTGTTTTCTCACAGTCCCAACTGTTTGCTCTGTACAGTGACCTTTTGAGTTTTTATAGACCCTTACATGCAGCAACCACTGCTAGTGGGAGCTTATGTGTTTACCTGAAGTCAACAATACCAGAAAAAAAAAGAGAGATGTTGTAAAATCTACTCCTTCCAAAAATGCTAACCTAGACATGGCGAAGACAGTCAGAAAAATCTATCACAAAAAATGCATTGATCATCTGCTCCCCTTCCTTTTATTGGTAGAAAACCTGAGGACTAAATGCTAGCTTTGGTGAACTGACTGCATGTGTTAGCATCTCACAATAAATGTAAGAAACAGTTAAATAATCTATTCTCTTTGTGTAACTTGTCTCCCAGTCTGATTTCTAACAATTTTTTAAGAAATAAGAAACATTGGCATCACTATAGTTATCATAACTATTTTATTAAAAAATGATGCAAAGAAATGCATAATTTGACATTCTATAACATGGACAGGCAATCACAGCTGATATTATAATAAAATTCTTTTAATATGTGCAGCATTTTGTGTCTAATCCACAACAATTTAGTAGCTGTGTGGAGGGCTCATTTGAGAGTTGGAGGTGTTATTACTGCAGCAATACTCCCAGAGCGCAGTAGGAACAGATTTTCAGCACCTGGCTCCTTATTTCTCCAGCAGTCCTTGGGGGGTCAAGGAGGGCAGAAGGGGCGAGGGAGAATTAATTCTCTGCCATGTCATTTCACTTGGTTTTGCTTACATATTTTTCAAGGAGGCATGACCTAACCACTTATCACTACCTGTTCTAAACGGCGATCAGTGGCTTCAAGGAATAAAATTTCCCTTTCCTATCTACACTAACACCCAGAAGTTTGGGGGTCCTATTATTACCCTTTAAGAAAGCAAGAATTCAAATCTGGATCTCATTCAGGGGTGGCAAATACAGGAGAATTAAACTGTTACTGCCCAATTTGAAGAAGTTTGGAACCAGGTAATTCAATATTTTGCGGGTAGGAAACATTTCATTACAGATTGCTAATACCAGCTATAGTGCTGTTTAAAACCGTTATAACAGAAACCTTGGCAGTAGTCCAGTCCATAGAACAGTAAGTGTTATGACTGTGTCAGAAAACTAAGACAATAATCAGAATATTAAACCAATATTATATTTCCCCTCCTAAACCCATCAGTAATCATTATAGTAAAAAATTTGTCATGTTTCTCTTCTAGACAGCTGTGAACATGTGAATTTTTTTTTTTTTTAAACTAACTCTGAGACATTTTATAATTGTATCAAGACACTCCAAGGCATATGTCACCATAGCTCTGAGGTGCATATTATTATCTCACAGTAGCACACACCTTGCTATGTTTATTTGTCACACTAAAGTGTCTTGTAATTTTCATTAATACTTAGATGTCTAGGATTAAGAAAAGGATAGATAATTCATTTTAACTGTTTCAGTTATAAAATATCTTTCAAACTTTGTATGCAGATATGGACTTCAGGATTCTGGCAACAGAGCATGACATTTTCACTAACATACCGCAGAAGACACTAAACAACAAAACAAAACCAAAAACAAACCCAGAAAAGAAATCCTTCCTTCACCTGGAAATGAGAACAAATTTCTCCCTTCTCTAGATGAATCCTATTAACCTTTCCACTGGCTTCACACACAGTACTGTTCCCCTGGTCTCATTCTCATCTTCTGCTTGTGACATGACCGATGCAATGTGTGATATATGACTGCTGCCTAACTGTAAGCCAAGAGTCACTTAGAGAAAAGCTAACGGGTGAGGGGAACTAAGGGGCTGAACCTGTCTCATATTTAAGACTAGGCTTTTGTCCTTTGGCAATTGCACAACACAATCCAAGGTTACACTGCCTATAAATTAAGCAGTGTCAGAAAATATAGCCCACTACTAAAGGACAGTTATTTCTACTGGCCATTTGTACTCTTAAACTGTTAGAAAGCCTCCTGGCCTAGCGCTGGCTGGGTTTTCTCTCACAAAGAGAAGCGGTGCACTGTTTGAGAGTGGGAATAGCCTGGGAAGTGTTTGCAAGGCCGTTTTCCTAGCCACGTCACTAGGAAGTAGCAAAAGCATAGGTGAGGATTGTAGCATACTAGTGGGTCCTAGTGAATGGTTTCAATCAATGTTGATTTTACTGTTCTTTCTGATTTTTACTCATTCAGTTAAAACCATGTCGTGGTTTAGGCCTGCCACACAGACCACTCACTGCCCCCCCCACCTCCTCCCTTGGCTCCCGGAGGGATGGGGAAGAGAATTGAAAGAATACAACTCCCACAGGTTGAGATA
>WYDI02038946.1:0-32657 GCA_009867235.2 Psittacus erithacus | reverse complement strand
AGGGAAGCTGTGAATGCTCCATCCTTGGGGGTGTTCAAGGCCAGGTTGAGCATAGCCTTGGGTGGCATGGTTTAGGGTGAGGTGTCCCTGCCCATGGCAGTGGGATTGGAACAAGATGATCTTAAGGTCCTTTCCAACCCTAACTACTCTATGATTCTATGATTCTAAAAGAAGTTGAGAAAGAGGTACATGGTGGGGTTTTAAGCGACTACAAACATACCCTAACCTAAAGGAGTTAATATTGCAGGTTAAAAAAAAGTTGCTAGTCACATAGATAAGACTTTATGATAAGATTTTCACTTCAAAGCAAACTGTAAGTCTTAAGGTTAACATAATTTTCTAGCAAATTATATGCAGCACACACTGTATTTCAGAACTCTTAATTGTAGAACTTTTTATATTTCCACCTCGGTTGCTGAAGGAGCTATTTCCATACAGAATCTCAGTCAGGTCAGCTGGAAGTAAGCACAGCTCTTTAAATAGCATGCATCTTGGATCAAGATATTCAAATAGTTAGCTGTGGTTTTAATCACAATGGCCTTGAATTGACATTTATTATGGTTTTATGTTAATAATTTTGTTCCCTTAAAGAAGCAGCCTCTATTTACATGAAATAGTGCTAAATAGTTACCATTTTTCCTTCATTAAGAAATGATAGCTTCTTGAAGTTACAATATGCATCTGGGGTACCAAGAGGAAGGAAAATTTTTATTTTGGCTTCAGTTTTGTTTACATAAATATACTCTAAAAAACCAAGCAATTTGGTCTATTTTGAAAGAAAAAAAACTTAAAAAATTTTTTTCTAAGTAAGTAATCCTTTCTTAGTTAAGTCTAAAGTTAGTTATTAAAATTGGGCTTGTACACAACATTTTACTACTTTTTCATTTTCATAGTATTATACCAGCATATCCTATTCATGAAAATTGCTTTATCGGTAAAAATAACCCAGCTTCTCATGTTGCTTGAATTTATATTAATACAGATATTATGCTCTGTTATAGGAGCAAAACAGAAATAACACTAACAAATTGTTCTATTAATGCCTTAAACCTCCAAAAGTATTAGGATTATAAATTCAGTCAGGTGAAACGGCTAACATTCTTATGTAAGAGACTAGACCCTGTTTTTGCAGATGCTTAGGATTTGTTGGTTGTTGGGTTTTTGTTTGGTTAGTTGTTGGTGTGTTTTGCTGTTTTCTCCCAGAAAAATTCATAATATGTTTCTAAGTCCAGCAATACAATGTTGTAAAATCATTTTTCAAGTATTTTGCATGTCAAACTGTTTGAGCCTTAATCCATAACTAACCTGTATTAGTTTATAATATCTATATTAGTGCTTTCATTTGTATCTTACAGTAAGAACCTGCTTGTGGTCATATAATTGTGGAAATCATTATATTATAGGTGGAAACTGGGTTTTAATAGAGCACTATGCTTTCATACCTGATTTCGTAACATTTAGCATGTTCAGAGAGAATGTAACTTGATTAATCATTAGCTTGTACGATTTTTGTTTCACAGAATGTTTTTTACCTCTGGCATATCATGTGTGCATACTTGTTCTTCATGTGCACACATTCAGAAGTAGTCTTAGCATAAAAAAGAAGATACAGAAAATTCCAAAGAACAAGCTGCAGGGACTTGTATCTATGAACAACAGCTCTATTTTACATAGCTTAAAGAAAAACATACATTTACTTCGATGTAAATCATAGAAACAGATTTATACTAATGTCTTAATTTTCCTCTAAGTCAAAGCTGCTTTGCACAGCTTTACTTCCTACTGTTGCTGAGACTGAATGATTACAACAATTTACCTCCTGGTATATCCAGTGAGGAGCATGCCTGTGCTCATGCACACAGCAATGGCACAGACAGTACAACCACTGAGGTGAGGGTGTGATGAGATTCGGCATCTCAATCATGGTATCCTGCTGTAATGGTACTGTGATTAATGGTTTCACTAGTATATACTGGAAGCAGCCCAAATTTATGAGAAAGTGTTGAACTAGGGTCATCTTTGCGTATTTGTTTGTTGGTTTTTTCTTTTTCTTGTTGGGCCATGTTTGACTTTTCCTTGTGTAGTGAGTAGGCCTGGGAAGTGCAGGACAGATTTAGATGGAACTAAGTCTTCAATTTTAAATAGAATAATCATGGATTTTATTTTTTTTCTCACAATAAAGTCAAAGCAAAAATCCACATCTTTTGGAGCCATGGAGAAGGAGGAGGCAAAGCATTCTCTTGACTTAACTGTTAGTGCTTCCCCTGGATTTTGCTTGGCAGTAATACTTCTGAAATATCATGTCAGATTTTAGTTGATTGGTAGATTGTCTTCTGACAGTCCTGAGCAACTGTAATTCAACAAACTGTTTGGTAATAGACCAAAAATAAGGTGTTCCCATAGCCACTTTTTTTTTTTGTTTTTTTTGTTTGTTTCTGTCTGTAAAACAAGATCTAAAAATAGCATCAGAGTATTATGTCATAAGGAAGTGTATTGGTTGTAACCTTCTTGCTCTTTTTCATTGTTTAATTCACTAGAGTAAAACATCATTACTCTAAAGACTTTAGGATCCTATAAGTGTTTGGGCTTGTGCAACTTCTTGTCATTGAGGTATGACTATTAATAGTGGAAGTTTGGAAATGTTTTTCAGATAAACAAATAGGTTCTCACCCTGTCATTTAGGTGTTTTGATATAAAACAAAGTAAACCAGAGCGTGAAGCAGCAGATGCAGTAATAGATTTGTATTCAGTCATCAAAGTTTTTCAGTGAAGGAGTTGCAGAAGTTACTATATTTCTATATGTATTGTATATATTTCAGGTATATGTACTATATATTATATTTCTAATGCCAATGTCATAACAAATTCCTCCAGCAGTGGTGGAGAAAAAAAAATAACGCACTTTGTCAATATATCCATAGCTTTTGTTTTAGCAACCTCTGCATAGTAGGAAGGAAATAATACAGAATAAATATGTAATGTAAAGGTCTGAAATAGCAAGCTTAAGTCTGGAGACCAGCTGCAGTATACTATAGCAGTATCTCTTCTTGGGGATAAAAGTGTGTGCATTGTGGTTTATGCTGATTCCTGTATCCAGGCTGGCTCAAGTTATCTCTGCTTAGTGCTGTCTTGCACTCAATAGACATAACCATTCCAAGGACAGCTAAAGATCCTCTAAATATTAGGCTAGTTTATGATCAGAGGGATCTAGATTCTGGTTTGGAAATGCTTTTTAATGGTTTGGAGGACTTTTGACGGTAGCTAGGATTTACTTCAGAATAAATAATCTGTTTGGTTTGCGAAGTGGATGAATCATAATTCAGATTAGCTGGTGAAATAATTCTCATTGTTCTCCACAGAAAATGAAGGGCAAAATAGTTTCAAAGCATAATTTTATTCTACTTTTTCACTGTTACCAAGTTTTACTACCAACATAACCAACAGGGCTCTTTAAACATGGTATCACTCTTATGGTAAAGTCCTCGGAGACTGCTGAACACAGGCTGTCTTTATTTAGAGCATGCGTATGATTATTTTGCAGTGACTGTCATCTAATCTGAGGTTCAGAAAGGAAAATTCTTCTTAGCAGTGAAATAATGATAGTGCAGCAATGACAGTAAACTCAACTTGCAAGCAATTTATGCTTATTCTTGGATTTTTCTGAATGTATCATACACAGAGGAGAAAATCACAGTATCTTTGAGTACCTTTCTAATATTAAGCTTATACTTTCCTATATTCACTCCTGCTAAATATTCTCTAAACTACCTTAGAACTGTTAATTTAGCAAGTGGAAAATTGTGAAAAATACTGGTAGTTACCTTGTCTTGAATTTCATTTTTATGTGTGATTCAGTTCTCATCCTCCCACTCTTTTTCCTTCATTTTTTTGTGTACCATAAACTTTCAAATGAGGGCAGTAGGTTATCATTTGATTTATTTCACTAGAATATGGTTATGTTCTGTAAGTCTATGGACTCAGAGACTTGTGGGAGTTGCAACAGAAACTTGCCAATCTGGATTCACATTTGTGCTGAACTTTTAGTTACTAATATGAAAAAGATATTTTACATGCATAGGCTTTCTTTTCCTGGTTTTGTTCTGTGAAGCAGCAATTTTCCACCATAATATTTAGCTCTGTATTGTATTTCCTTTATGCTGGATAACCCAGGTGATCTACATGAAAAGTCTTTTGTGATCCTAGGCTCAGCAAAATTCAAACCCAAATTAGAGATTTTGAGCTAGGCTTTACTGAGATGAATTTTTATGGCTTTATTAATTTCTGAAATTTGCTGAAAGTGATCACCTTAGAATTTTGCCCACAGAAACATGCCTTACTTATGGAATTAAGCTCGCAGAAAGATGTGTATATGTTCATGACACAAATCAATTTGTTGTGTCATCAGTGCTGCCTTTTTTCAGAGGCAGTAAATTTTATGCTTCTTTAAACATTTCTTAAAACACATCAGTTCTTTGGGGAAGTTCTTGTGAGCCTCAAATGGAGATGAGTTCCTGCTTTTTTTAAGTATGTCTGCAGAGAAAAGGGTACAGGAGACAAGTCAATATAGCTTAGTAATTTGGTTCAATGTCTGCTATATAAACAATAATGGAGACAATTTTTCAGGTTAATTTGATATAATATTGAAAAAACTGTCAGAGAGTTGAACACACTACTTTTTTCATGGCATTGGATCCTTTACAGCTCTACATAATTAACCTTTTGTACGCCTGCTTTCTTCCTGTAGAAGGATGAAGAATATAAGAAGAAAAATGTTTAGGTTTTATAAGAATGGAAGTGGGTGGAGATGGAACTGATGGATTTTTATCAAGAAGGGTACTTTTTGAACCACACATGAAAAGGAAACCTCATACGAAATCGAATTGTGTGCAAACCCTTCTATATATGCTATAAGCTCTTCTCTGCACTTTTAGTCCATTTGAAACTACAGCAATTTGTTTCAAGGTGTGTTTAGTTCTATTAAGAAAGTTAGATGATGCTAAAAAGAGCCTATTAAAATATTTTTATGTACCGTCTTATCACTACCATACTAAGCTTTTAATAAGAGTGTAATTATTTCTTTGAAATATTGCTTAATTCTATTTTCATTGAACCTTTTTATCACATAATCTCTGCTATTCCTTTATTATTTTATTTATATTCCTTTAGGTTCCAGTACAATTCTAGAATGTTTAACCACCAGTAAATGTTGCTCACGTTGTCATAAAATAGGATTTGAGCCACTAGCTTATTGTTTAGCAGCACAATATATTGTTATTTAAAGCAGCTTATAGATGCGTATCAACTTTGCTTGTTGGCTGCAGGTTGATTCTTAAAGATAAGGATGTTATGTACTGAGCACCTCGAGGCAATACGTTTTTAAGTTGACTGACCCCTAGGAAGATGAGCAAGGGTGATCATTGTGAATTCCTTTTATCACTGTCAGTTTAATGAATGTAGGTGAAACCTTTATCATTGATGCTGACACTGATTCACAAGAGAGATGAATCAAAGTCCATTTCAGATGACTACTCGCAACAGCGCTTTGTCAAGCCTCACTACATCTGAAAATCTTTGCACTGGTCTACAAGTTTTGCTGCTTTAAGATAAATTATTCTGTAACTTGTGATATTACAAAGACCATAGTGACAGGTTTTTAAAGGGTGCAGATTTTCAGTATGTATATTACTTTCATTAATACCATGTTAGACTAAATAATCAATATACCAGATAAAGCCACTATTTATGCATTCACAACAGAGTGAAAATATCAGAATGGAAGGATGAAAGAATTTCTAAATGGACATATAGGAGACCAGACGAAGGAGTAAAAACCTCACAGTGGTATTAAAAAAAAAATTATAAAGGAACAGTAGCAATGCAGTTAATTAATAGAGTGTAAATAAGCAAAGAGATTTTATGCTTATATTTACATGTTTGTGTACCCTGATCTATTCGCTCAATAAATAAAATGTGAAGTGCAATTTGTTTCTTTTTAAATTATGTGTATGCTTGGTAGTATTTTTTCAGACTGAATTGGGCAAGAAAGAAGTTAGACTCAAAAAGCAGTGCTTTTAAACAATTGAGCTTATTAAGAAGTTTCAAAGCAAAGTCACTATAATATAGTGTAGTTGTTCCCTGACAGAGAACACTACTCGCATATAGAAAGTAAACTAATAGAGCAATTTATAATAGATTTTATAGTTTTTGAGGTGGGATTAATTATTACCTCTAGATTTGACTTGTCTTTTGCATAACATTTAAACAAAGTTCTTATATAAACCAAAGTTGTAGCTATCTAGCTCAAAAAAGAAGCAGCAGGCTGTGAAAAAATAGGAAATTTAATCCATTTGTATTTTGTGCTGAAGCATGTCACAGAGAAAACTTCTAGGGTTTGGGAAGTTTTCTGTATGTTACATACTCATTGTACATGAAAGTTCATATTTTCCAGAAGTTTGTTTTGAACTTGGCTATTGGAAATTCTTCAGTGGGATTACATGTGCTTGTTTACTAAAGGTTTACTAAATTAGATAACATTTCAGGCCATGACAGTTTAGATCCAACAGGTTGTTTCATTTGTGCTGGCTCTGCTTGTGCATATCAGTGGCATCTGGTCCCAACTTTATGTGCACAGTGGGATGTTCACATTTCAGAGATGAAGCCCAAGTATGTTTGAAAGCATGTACAAGCTAGGACAACACATTGACTTAGTCAAACCAACAATGTTCTTATTGTTGGTTTCAAGTATACTTCTGACAAATTATCTGTTGACATTAATAGGCTGAGGAATTTATAGTAAATCACATAAAACATTAATAGCAAGTTTGGGCCAGCTTGGATTTATTGAGGCCAGAGGGATGGTCTCAAATCCATGCTGAGAAAAGTGTGGAGCAAGAGGACTTTACATATATTTATTTGGAAATGTTTCTCTGGACCAAAAAGAAGATGATGAGGGTGGTGTAGAATTGGAGGCTTCAGGAGAAACCCTTGAGTGCAAGTTGTAATTACCTTGACCAGCTTCTACTTTTCTGGATGCTTTCCAGGATGAGTTTTAGCTTGTGTTTAAGCTATGCCACTTAAAGACAATTTGAGCTAATTCTGAATTACCATTGCTACAGTGAAAAGAAATGGTTGAGGGCTAGGATATTTGGAAGCGGTATTTTCTCTAAGAGTTGATAGAAGAATATCTTCTGCTTTAAATTGTCAGTTTGCATTTATTTTACATTGTGTTAATCACTTCACTTTTTGAAATGTTGTGGTATATTTAGCTTAAATATGAATATAGTTTCAAGTTGTTGGGGGTTTTGGTTTCATTTATTTATTTTAATTTGAAGATAATGTATTTTTGAAATGAAGAAGGGAAGAGTGAGCAACAACACTTTTGGGTTTTTTTTCATACAGGTTTTCTGAAGGGCTGAACTCCCAGCATATCCTCCTGCCACGAGTTATAGAACGAAAGCTATTTATTGTCTGTTTCTGTTGCCCAGGCTCTGTAGGTTTTGAATTAGTAATTTCTCCTTATCTCATGGTGGCTTTTTAATGACTGTAATAGTACTAGATTGTTGAGCAGAGGAATATTCTCATGCACAATAGAAATGAGGTGTAATGATTTAAATTCAAAGACTAAAAAAAATAAAAATTAACAGCTCTTATATTAAATATGTATATGATTTCAAAATTACATTTTAGATTGAGATTCCACCTAGAAATGAGGTGAACACTTTTGGCAAGAAAGGTGTTCAAAGCAATAGATGAAAAATTTTCTAAGTTTCAACATCACTCTGATAAGAGTCCTTTCCTCTTCAACAATGCTCTTGAAGACATCGTCATATCCTTTGTGTTTTATATATAATATTACACATTTCCTTAAAATCCACTTGTATACCAGAAATTCATGGCAAGATCTATACTCAGTGGATCAGTGGATCAATGTCATAAGGATTAGGAGCAAACAGTTTGCATTTTTTTTTATATTGAATAAAAATATATATTATTGCCTTTGAAGTTTAGGAGCAGCTATTTCTTAAAGTTGCACAGTTATTTACCTTGATATTATTTTCCTCATTACAAGAAGAGCTCAGTGCATAATCTTTATTTCTTGCTATACCAGACAAATCTCCAAGAGGCTTTTATTGTAGGTGGGCTGTTCTTTTGACCTTGATCTGCCTTACCTTTGCTAATTATTTCCAATGTCACTTTCAACTAATCAAAAGCAAGTTTTGATGCAATCTAATTTTTGATTGAACACAGGCAGTCAGACATAGAGGTTAAGGAGTTTTTTCATGTCATCTTGTACCCTTAAAAATACTTAAGGAAGACATTTGATCTGCTACCTGCTGTATCCAGTTCTTTTTTCCAGGAGAGCTGTGCTTCACTTTGTCTATAGCATTCTTTGTCAGTGTACAAAAAAAAAAAAAAAACACCTTAAATTCAAAAATTCCAGGTTCATTCCATATTTATATTTTTTTATTTATTGATTTGCAAGAAAAAGTGTCATGTTTCATTGAAATACTTTACATGGAGATGAGCTCGTTTATTGTGATACATGAAACTGAAGTATGTGGCCTAGATTGCTTCTCATGCCATCTTAAACTTCCTTTGAACTGAGTAAAATATTGTACATATTTTATCCATGAACAATTTGTCAGCTTTATAGTCTTTTTCAAATTCAGTATCACATTTATTTCTTCAAGCTGATTTCTAGTAGGCTGAGAAACTATTTCCTTTGAGAGTTGGTATTACAGTGCTAACAATGACAGAGAACAAGCGACCTTTGCAATCTTACTTCTGAGAAAGCATCTACCTTAAGTGCTTAAGTAATTTCAGTGATTTCATGTTATTTACCATCTTTAAGCATGTGAATACATGGTGGTCTTTTCCCTGCAATATAGTATTAAGAGTGTATTGTAGTTTTTTTCACATATTTTACTCCCATTTCCAGCTACGGAGACCAGATGAAAATATGGTATCTGCTTAAGGTTTGTCTGCAAATGTTGGAATGGTTTATTTTATCTGGAAATGGGTATCCCTCCCTTCACTCCCCTTGGCCTGTCAATATTCCAGTGACTCTTGTTTTCCAAAATGAGCTTGATTAAATACTATTTGATAACTAATGCTTCTACAAAGTGTTGCTGTTGTCTGGTGATAGGCGGTATTTTTCGATATTTTAGGAAATGAGCTCTATAATTTGGTTTAAACTTCTCTCCAAGGATATGTGAGAGTAATTCTGCAAAAACAGTTTTTATACTTTTAGGTCATAATGTGTAGCTGAAAGACCCATATATCTACATTTCAAAAGAATCTAACTCATTAAACATTTTTAAAACAAAAAAATGCACTAATCAAAATAATTAGAATATATGTAGCAAAGTGAGGCTGTCCACTAATACATATTAGCTTGAGAAAGAATAATTATGGTGTTTTTTTCGGAAATTAACTGGCAAAGCCTAACTGCACTCATGTTTTATTGCAAGCCACTTTCATTGCACTGGCTGTTTTGTCTGAGAAGTAATTTACTTTTCCATCTGCAAGTACTTATGCAATTCTATAGATAATTTCCAGTTGTCAGTACTTTATATTACAAAACTTTTGGTATATACTGAAAAATTTTATGTCAATTAAACATGCTTTAAATATCTGCCATTGTTAACTTCAAGACTGTAGCGCAATGTATTAATGAGATTTGCTAAATAATTTTCTTCCAACTTATTTTATTTTGGCACTTCCTGCATGCCCTTTTACAACTAGATTTCTTCACATTTCTCATATACTGGTTATTTATAGTCTCAGCTACAGTGTAGCTCCCAGTTAATGGGTGAAGTACATAAATACATGTTCTAAATCAGAAACACACAATGGCTAAGCTGGGCCCAGTCCTGCGTTATGCTAGATTTCAGCACAGCTCAACAGCATCAAGCAAACTAATTACCAAGCAATATAAACCAAAAATGAATGCAGTACTCAGAGAATCTGTGAAGTATACAACTCTGTAGATGTGAAAAAGAGAAATGTTTGCTTTCTTATCTCCATTTTTAAACAGTTGATTTGAATAAGCCCTGCTGAGCTCACCCTCCATGGGGTTTTGGAAGAGACGAATTTTCTCTCTGCTCTTATGTAGTAAGAGTTTGACAAGACCCTGGGATACAGTACTATCATGTATAATTTTAGTCTGGGTCTACAGTCTAGATCTTTGTAAGATGTCTGCAGAATTCCAGTGGTGTTTTAGTTAGGAAAGTCAACCATCCTTCACAATCTTTATTCTTTGCACAGAGCACAAATACTGAAAATCTTACTTGAAATGCATTAAGACTTGATCAGTTTGCTTACCTTAGGTGGCACCTGTCTCAACTAGTTTATCGCTCCTGAGAGGCTGAGGAGAGGAAGAAGAGGAAGCTCATTTTCTAGAGTTTGTGTCCAATAGCTGTTGCTCGCTGTGTTTTCCAAAAATATTTCCTCAGGTACCTCACTGAACAGACTCAAGAGGAGACCATTAAATTGGAACACTTCCAGACATTCGTCTCTGAAATCAACTAAGATTTTAACTAATTCATTTAGAAACAACTTACAAAGTAGGCTGATTGAGTCTTGAATATTAGCATGCAATTGCTTCCAAACAATCTTATGTTACCTCATTGCTGTAGGTTTTTAAAGTCAGTGGCTTAAAGCATAACTGATGCTTATTTAAGCAGGATGACAAGTTAGATGAACAAGTAGAGACCTTCTTAGTTTCTGTTTTCTGCAAAAGTGCATAGAGGAGTTATTTGGACCCAGAGTACATATATATGTGCACAAAATGTGATCATACGTAATCTCTCATGAACTGGGGAGGGATTATGCTAATAAAGTTATTTAAGCACCAAAAGCAAAAGACTGATGGTTACTATTTTACATTAAAAAATGTATGATGGTGTTACTGTCATAAAAAGGGAGATGCTTTTCTCAATAGGCTCTAGATGACAAACAGTACCCTCATATATGTTAAATGTAATCTTAATACTGTCTACCCTTTGTACAAAAATTTATTACTGGTATGGATTCTCTACAAGATAAGCAGTTCTAGTAATTTAAATTGCTCATGTTGGGAAACAGATAACTAAGAAGTGCTAAATTATTCACAAAAATACATTTATTAAAAGAAATTTTGAAATGTTCTCTAGGGCACAAGATCAAATAAACACAAGTGCCTAGATATCATTTTCTGTTCTGCAGTATCTGCATAGATCACTGCTACCCAGAAGGGAATAATTTGCATTGTGCATCTCATATGTGAGGTTTCATGTAAAGGTTGTCACCCAAGCACCCTTTAACAGATCGAGGTCTTTGAGATCTTAAGAAGCTTGCCAGATTCATGTTTACTCTTCACAAATGTCACTGAAAATAATTGTGATCTAATTATTAACCTGGCACACTTCTCAGTGAAGTGCTAACAGGAATATTTGTGAATCATGATGACCCATGTAACACAACCTAAGGACATGTTTTGTTTGGGGTTTTTTTATTTGTTTTTCATTTCAGTCTACAGAAATACCACTGATTCTTAAAACTGAAATGTAATAAGGGATTTCAAAGCGGTCTTTCTCATGTTGGAGAATGTGGGAGAAGAATGGCCATCTTTCTGCTCAAGTTGTTTTGAAAATCTTAGCTTAAAACAGAAAGCATAATCATGAACTCTGGCTCCAGGACAAGCATTTGTTCTTGTCACACTGAAGTCTTCTGGAATAACATTTGCTGCTCTTTCTTTCACTCTTTTTTCTCTCTTTCTTTGAAGCAGTTCTAAGAATCAACATTCTGTGAAATGCCTGTTCATTTCTTGTTACAAATTTTAAATCCTGGAAATTTCAAGTTTGTTGCTTTTATACATCCTTAGTGTTGGGATCTTTAATTTGGATGAGCTTTCTTTGCATTTTAGTGACACAGATGTTTGCTACTAATACTATTACCGTAGCAGGTAATAATAACACCATATGTTCCCCATGTTGTTAGGGATAAATTTTTTCTGTTTACTTCCACTGAAATTTTTTTGTCCAGAGTAGCATACTTGTAGTTTTTTTATCATACAGGTGTTACATTGCATAGAGAAAGATTGTTTGGAAAAATCCTTAAATTTATTCTGAAGAACAAGGCTTGTATGATTTCACTGATGATAAATATTCTTAGTTAAATCTATCTCTGTCTTGCTCTTAAACTTGTCAGGGTTAAAGATTACAAAGATGCTGGTTTAGTGAAATTAGCAAGTTGGTGAATTAGCAGCCCCACACGGGGAAAGGTGGGTAGACTGAGCATCTTACTATTTCCACGTCTGTGTTGGTCATTTGTTGGGCATTTATTGGTCAACTCATACACGTATAGCTTGCGCTGCCACTTGCCTGGACAAATAGGTAACAGGTCTGTAGAAGAATGCTGGGCTAGGGAATGAGTACTAAGGAAAGTAGTGAAAATCAGTTCATGGATTTTAGCAGGGGAAGGGAAGGGGCAGGTCAGGAAATGAGTATTCAAAGTCAATTCATCTCCCTTCCTATATAAAGTGAAAAGTAACTTTCTGTGAAAGCAATAAGGATAACATGCAGCAGACTAGAAGCTCAGCCATATTCGTAATGAGGTCACAGACAGAATAAGGTTGCTTTAGCTAAATAAGGCTGAAATGAATGTTTCCTTAATTTCTTTAATATAGTGCGATCTTGAGATGGTACAAAGGCAACTTTCCATTCATTGTCTCTATGTCATCTCTTTTCATTCATTGTCTCTATGTCATCTCTGGTATACCAGAACCCTTTGTAAAGGTAATAATGGGATCTCAGAGCATACTACTGGTCTGAGTTTATTAGTTGTATAGAAATATTTGTTTCAGGTCTTGGTACACAGCTGTATTATAGCTTAGTTGCAGAAAAACAATTTGGGGAGCAGCATATACTTACACTTTTTGGCTAGCCTTTCTGCAGGTAGCAAGTCATCTCTTCTGCAAGCAGACACACTCTTTTGACTGACTCGTGACTACAAATATTCATACAATGAATAATTTTCCTTATTAGGGCTTAAGATTTTAAATGACATAGAGTCTAATTTTACATAAGGAGGAAAAAGAAGCCTAAATGAGCAACTAAAATAAAGTACCTGTTTTGAGAAAAGTATTCTATGTATGCTTCTGATGCTTCTTCAAACTGCAGTTTTGGTGGTTTCATCTCTGTATTTTACAGATGTGGCTTCCTGGAGGGCTGGTCATTTATGCCATGGAACAGCTTATAAACTAGCTTTTCATTTTATTACCTTGAGTAAGCTGGGTTTCAAATTCTACAAATGATTAGATGATAGCTAGAAAAATGCATTTCTTTTCTGAGTTTTTAGTCAGTTTTAAGATGTGCAGTGTATACTCAGAAGTAAAGATGTATCAATGTCTAAGAAATCCAGCTGTGTTTTGTAGGTATAATACAATAAAATAAAATATTGAAGAGGCTTTGAACCAGCTTTCTTGCTCGTTTTACTCCAGTCCACCATGTGATCAGTATTTCTTTCCAAGAAATAAGATAATTTTAGAAGCTATTTTCACAATGGGAAATAAAAAGTTGTTTAGCACAGGTGTTTCTGTGGTTTGATGCAAGAGAGAAATATATAGCTTTGAAAACCATACTTCCACCTGCTTACAATGTAGGTTTGGGTTGCAATATAAACTAGTAAAGTTGCATGGCTCAAGCTGTTCTAAAATGATAGGGTTTCTTTTCTGATATTGCTGGTGCTCCTTTGTCATGTATGTGTATATATATGCTTCTGAATTCACCAAGCAGAACTTTTTCCTACCTAAACCCTGTGTAAAAATAAATATGTAATTATTAGAAAGCTAGTGGAAAGTTTAGAAAAGCTGTCTCCCAAGATGAAGCTCAGCAAAGACAAGACTCCATAAGATAAGCATGGATCAGATAGACATATTTTTAAAATTGTGTAAGTTGTAAGATTACTTCTCATACAAATTTTCATAAGAAAGCTGCACTTTATTTGAGAATACAAACGTAAAGCAAGAGTACTTTTGCAGATGTATATCATCTACAGCAATATATGTTTATGTTACGAAGCTATAGAAATGCATGGTACTAAACATAGACATGAACATTTTGTATTGTTTTTAAAAAAGGAATAAACAATTTTCATTATGTTGTTGTTTGGTTTGGGTTTTTTTTTCATAAGTACTGTAGAATTCAGTATTTCCGTGAAATTATTAAACTGACTTAATGAATTCCATGGCATGAATTAGGTTTTGTGTATTTACAAATGTTTACTATTGAACGTATCTGTTTTCTTCCCTGTCTGCATCTAGATACATAGCACACTATATCCTCTTCTGAATTCTTTTATTGGAACAGTTCTGCCTTAAAGTCAGATTAGGTACATGTGTATTTTACTTTGGATTTAAGATCTCAAAAAATTCAAAAGATCATTAAACATGCAAGTTATGTAAACTGGGAGGGTTTCTTTATGAAGTTGATAACTTGCTCCTATCATGTGGGGACATTCAAGCATGCATTTCTCTGGGTAATTGAAGGCAGTATATAAATGAAAAGGTTGTCATTTTCCATTTTCCAATCTTGATATTAATGGCAATTATATATGCCTATGAAAAGCCTTACTTTAACTTTTAAAATCCAGTTTAAAAAATTGAGTTGTCTGTCAAACAAAAGTGTACTGGGTTGAAGTTTTTTTAAGGGTGTTTTGTTGGCGGTGGCTTGGGAGCGTAAGAGTTTTTGAGGGTTTGTCTTGGAGGGTGAAAAGACCCCCACAAGGTTATCAGATGAAGGATGGGACTGACAACTTGTGATGACTATCACTCCAATTTGTCATTTTTGCAAACATACTTGTATGGCCTGTTTCAATAGAAGTAAATTCTGGTTGCAGCTCAGATCCAGTGTATTTCTGACTTGTGAAAAGTGGATTTCCTGGTGTCAGCTAGATCATGCGCTCTGTGCTGCAGCAGGATTACATATGTGCTGCTGTGAAATGTGAAATCAGAGAAGCGCTAGACCTCCCCTGAGAAACACAGGCTATAAATTGTAAAACTTATAAATGAAGGGCTAGAAGAAAAAGGCTTCCCTTAGGTTAGGGTTAATTGGTTCTGGTACAAAGAGTTTTATGTCCATATATCTGTCCTCTTCCTGATTTCTCTAATGTTGTTTTGCTTTGGGGCAAGTTTGTATTTGTTTTTCCTGACAATGATATGGTTGAAGTTGAGCTGTTCTTCAGCTGTTATGAACTTGAATTTATTTACTGAATATTTATCAGATCTTTGCCTTAAGTGCAGATTCTTCTTTTTTTTTTTTTTTCTAGAAAGTTTGTTTTCTGAATTAAAGGTCTTCCCTTCTTCTAACTTTTTTTGTTTCAACTAATAGCACTTTCTCCTTTTACATTAATAAGTCACAGTTTTCCACCAATTTCTTACAAAGTTCAAATAATGCAAATCTTACTAACACAAACCTGAAAATGACAGAAAATTGCCTGAAAAATTGCGATTCACCCAAATATTGGTTAACACAAATCGTGTTTAGGGTCAGATCTGCTGGTAGTGTAAATCAGGGCAGCTCTGCTTGCTTCAGCATGGTAATACTTAAGTGACAAGTTTGGTTGGGTTAATTCTTTCCATGAACCTCTGAAACCTCAAAGTGTTTTTCAATCTAAAACATTCAACTGGACAGAAACAAACAAATCAACAAATTATTTTTTTTCTTAAAACTTCAGTTGCCTTGGCAAAACTCTGTGCTCTGACAGGTCCACTTAAAAGCAGCTCAAGCTTGCTGAGAAACATGAGCTCTTCCATGTAAATTATCAGGCTATTCCATAGCATGTACATTAAATGGTGCTAAAAGAGGTCAGATCTCTCTTAATATTGCAGTGAGAGTCCAATCATTTGTTAGAAAAGCACCAAAATTTTATATTTGGGAAATGTCATTGATAAGGCAGGAATCAGGTAAGTCATTATTAGTTTGTGCTATGAACCAGAATCGCCCATTATTATCCCTTGAAGTCTGTTTAATTTACACTGTCTGAAGTTGGCCCAACATATTAAAACTGCAACAAGTTAAAAATGTAAAATATTCTTGAACGCAGCTCTGTTAATGAACTTCATTAATTACAATGAAAATATATTTGTAACTATCCTCAATCTGATACCTCACTTTTATTGCATCTGGAGATGGCTTCTGATCTCATTCCCATGTGGACATGGGAGTCACTTCTGACTAATGCAGATGAGACTGAGATTAGAAACAGACCATAAGTGGGTCGACAGCAAAGTGGGAGTAAAACACAGCAGGCTAGAGCAGTCTGGTTAAGAAGGCAAGAAAGTAGATGAATCGTATATAGGAAGAAACTGGTTTTATGTTGCCCTGGAGAATTAGGATACACTTTTGCATCTGCCATGCAGGCTACATGGCCATGTCTATATAATCCTGTCAGGTCATGTTCAAGACCATATTCAAAACCAAACTCATTGAGTGTTCCCAGAGCTTTTATGCATTCACTTTCTCTCTCATGTGAGCCCTGTGGTTTGCCAGATGAGGGAAATTAAATGTGAGTTTAAGGACTGATGTAAATCTAAATACCTGGTTATACAGACAGTTTAAAGACAATTAACTTAAATAGATGAGGTGGGGTTCTTTTTTGGCATAACTAATACTTATGCTATCGTTACAGCCAGCAGTGACACAGAATTATACTATGATGCTAGCCAAATCAATTTATGATCATTATGTAGTGTAAGTATCTTGCCATAGGATTTGACAGTGTGATTGAATGCTGAATGTCATTATTATTGTAAGCAACAATTAGGGCCTACATGTGCACATGGTACACTGCAAAGCCACTTGGAGGAGTAAAGCCTTAGGGCTCCCAAAGTATATGTATTTATTGTGAAAAATAAATGCATGAATGCTTAGGCGGGACTGAGAAGATAGTGGGGATGGTCATTAAAATGTTGTTGAGAACTTAACAGCTCACTTGTCAAGCAGGAATTACAGAGTATATATGAAACAAAGCATCAATACTCATGTTGAAAGAGAAGGTAAAAAAGGAGTATAGGCTAACATTTCATTCGGTCATCCTCTTCCACTAACCTGTGGTGGGAGAAAATCCATTCAAACAGTAAAACTGTAGGTAGGGTTTAGATATTAAAGGTCTATTTTCAGCCTACTGGGACAATTCATCTATCCTGTGCATCAGTTCCTGGCAGTCATTTCTAGCGGAAGCATATTCCCTCTCATTTCCATGTTCCCTGCGATCAAACATAACTTTGCTTGGAGGACTCCCAAGCTGAGGAGAGATTAGTAGCTGTTTCTACAGTTAATCCCTGGCTGTTTGTGTAATTGGCCATTATAAAAAGAGCAGTTTTCACACTTTAACAGTTGGCATTCTGACCCTGGCTGCCATATTGCCAGAGCATTCCCTAAAACTGGGCAAGAAATAGCCTGCTGTCCCATCTCTTGCTCAAGAGCTGATCTGTGTCCCTGCAATAAAACTGATGCCTCTAGGAAGCTTGTGGTCTACTGTCAGGTGCAGAATAAAGAGATGAGGAGCGCAGTTTATCTGGACAGGAAATAAGCTACCACAGATGGTTTTGTCTTGCCATAGGCTGAAAGCACATGGCTTTCTTTTGTGTAACGATTACCTCTGTTAGCATGGTGTATTGGAAATATGGACTTTCTGATTCTTTTCATTGCTAATTTAGCTGGAATTTTTATATGCATTATGCTTTTATTGATATCGTAGCTGTTTGCTCATAAGAAAAGCGCAAATGGAATTATGGAAGGAATACAAAAAGACTTTTAAAAACAGCAGATACTCTGATTCCCTTTGTGTTGTTATTGCTGAATACTGTAATGTCTGTATTCTTTCATATTTGCTGCAGCACATTGGATTCATAAATACTCCCACTGTCTTTGATTGCAGTTAGATTGTTGTGTTGATTAGATGAATTTGGCAGGCACACAGCAACAAGCAAAGTACAAGCTGAGCGATAAAATAGATAGCAGCATTTAATTTAAAAGATGTTTTTTACTTAAATCAGTAAATTAAACTTACAAAACATACATGAATTATGTGCTGTGCAATTTGAATGATGTTGGCAATAAGCAAGCTAAAAAAAGTAATTATTTGTTGTAGATAACAACTTTAGGAATTAAATTTGTGTAGATGTCAGAAAGGCTTAGAACTATTTCTAGGAAAGAATTTATTATTTCAAATTACAAGTAGGGAAACTGAGGCATAAACTGCAGGATGAAACATGCTTAATGGTCACTAGAATCCAGCAGTAGAGAAAGACAATGGATCCTAAGAAATTTGATTTTTGCCTTTTGCTTTTGACTTTATGTTTAGTGACCAATACAAATGATGGAAAGTGGAGTTATTGTTGAACATAAAGCATACAATCCTTAAGGCAGTTGCATTATTACATTCTATTGCTATGAATATTTCTCAGTTCTAAGGTTTACTTTAATAAGGTTTTTTGGTAAAGGGTTTGCCATCCTTATCACCTCAATTTTATACTGATGTCGATTCAGTGAACTTCCTTTGAATCAGCTCAGCCATTTCCACAATTAACACTGTGTTTGCAACTCATGAATGATCAAATTCTCTGTCACTAAAAGCATTTTCATACCAACTGAGATGAGAATAAGGTCTTGTGCATGTATGAAAAGCTATAAATTGCTCATCTGTTCATCTTGGGTTGGGAAATGTTTGGGGAATTGCTGCTGTCCCGGAATACGGAATAACAAGTTTGACCATTTTACAGTGTAAGTCTGTCACCAACAGCAATCTCTTGCACAAAAAAGGCTTCAGCTAACAGCTAGAAACTGCTAAATACTTAGGGCAAGTTCTTTGAATGTGATACTGTTTTTTTTTTCCTGCTTGTTTTCTGGCAAACCCTTCATAGAAAGCTGATATGACAAACCTGAGACAGAAGGAAATGCCATAATGGGAAGAGAATTCAGAAGTAAAAAGGTGTCTTCAATTTGTCATCAAAATAGATTGAACAAACAGGAAAGAGGAAAGGAAGGGGGTAGGATGTCAGTCTCAAAACTCAGGAAGTGATGGGGTATTTGATGACATCTTTGTTACATCTTGCTTTCCACTTCAGTTTCAATATATGAAGAATCTGCAAAAGCTTGTGAAGGCCAAATTAAATTTAGAATAAGAGTAATTTTTCATCAAAATCATGTTTATTCTTCATGTGTGAAATGTTTTACAAACAACCGTTGGGAATACTAAAATGTATGATTGTTAAAGTGAACGCTTTAAAAAAATCATGAGTAAAAAAAAATCATATGAAACCTCAAACATTTGGGCATGGTTTCCCTTTGGAGTCTGTCTGATATAGATGTTGATTGCCCTGCTTGTGACTGAAGTGGTAGCTTTAAGATCTGTAAAGGTCCATATATCTCAGTAGAGACTCAGGTTGTATCAGATTCACATAATTTGTGGGTTTGACATACAACATGCGTCAAAACGGTAGGTTGAATTTGTCTGATAAAACCTCCCATTTTGACAATAATAGACTTGCGCAGTGAAAACAAATGAAAAGTCTCAAAAACTCAGGTATGGTGAAGTATCCTTCCTCATGCTGTTATTGAGGAGAAAATCAACCATCAACGCCAGCAAGCCTGAGTACAGGCTTCCAGCATCAAAATATAGAATTTCAAACTGTTGATATCACATTTGCTATGAGCATTAATTGCACTTGGAAAAAAAAAAAAAGAACAATATTTTCTTGCCAGTAACTGGAAGTTTTATTATATAGAAATGTCCAGTTAGTTCTCCAATGTTTAATAATTAAGTGGAGTTGTGCTAACTTGGAATGTAAGTGAAACACACATTTCTTGGAACGTGAGCCAAGCCTGTTAAAATAAATGGAAATGTTCCTGTTTATGTAAGTGAACTTTGGAGCAGAGCCTGTGCAATCACCTGAGAAGCAATTTGCTACCTGACTTTTTCTCTGTATACTGAGAAGACTGTTAAAAACGCAGTGTGCAGTGTGCTCAGCTGACCACCTGACTTCACAGAAGGGATGCTTACCAACATTAAAGTTTTGTGTTCAGGGCCCATTATTTTAAGTCATATTTTAATTAAAAAGCAGTGTGAAATAACTTTATTTGGGGAGAAATTGACACTACTTTCAGTGTTTAAAATATCATCTGATGGGATTATAGCTCTATGAAGTGTGCTGCCATGAAAGTGATCATTATTTTCTGAGCTGATTCTTGATTACGGAGGCATTAAAGTATACATTCTTAAATCATTGTTTAAAACTGCACTTTATAAATCATTAGAGTATCTTGATAAAAATTACTCTAAATAGCACTTCAGAGAAGCACCAACTAACTCATTTTCTGTGGCACCTTCACATAACCTTTAACTCATACACTCATGAAGTAGCACATATTTCACAGACACAATGTGTATGTTCACATAACATGCAAAATGTTACTATATTCTAAGCAAGCTGTGATTCTAAGGTCCCTTTAAGAACAGAACTTAAATGTGAACCTAAAAATGCACATGCAGAATTTCAAGACTAAAAATTAGTTTTATTAACTTAACGATTTGAAATCAAAGCAGCACCATCTAGATGAGTGGGGGAGTCTACTAGGGGAAAGGTATTTCACCATATTACTTTCAACTCATTTATCCAGATCAAAAATGCACAGATAAAGCTTGTGACCTAGGCAGTTTGAAAATGTTTCACATATCACTGTGTTTTCTGCCTTTCTAGTCTTTCTGTAAAGCTTATTGTGACAAATTATGCTGGGATTCTCAGTATGTTCTATCCTAGGGAGCAGGAGTCCCCCCAAACCTTCTGATATTTTCCAGGTGAAGATACTGGTGAAGATACTTTCCTTGAAGCTCTTATCAGTGCTCAGTTTAGTTATTACACTACTTCCATCAAAATATAATCATACATGTAATCAGAGGATTTTCATGACAGTTGAAAAGGCCAAATGAATTTTTAATTAATCCAAAGAATCTGCCAAGGACAAACAATATATTTTAGCACTGGCTAGTTTCTTATTTCTTGATACTATATTTAGTCTGTTGTTAGGCAGAGTCCTTGCTTGGGCAATTGGCCAGGTCAGAGTTTTGAAATGCAGTATTTTTCATTAAAATTTGCTTTTATTGGGGAGCTTCTTTTATGGGGGTGGGAGAGTAGAGGTGGTGCAAGAGGGGTGTTAATAACTTTTTTTTACTGGCATACTAGATAGTGAAATAAATATTAAGCTGGATCCTACAAAATGAGAAGACTTCTAAGATTTAAGTACTTTGCCTAAGCAATATTAAAATCTAAAATGTTCATCTCATTTTGGGCTAGTAGCAATGGGAAAGACTGCGTCAGCCATAGAAGAAAGTGAAGACTGAATTAATTGGTTTGTTTGTTTGTTTGGGGTTTTTTTGTTTTGTTTTGTTTTGTTCTGTTTTGGGGGGTGTTGTTTTGGGGGTTTTTTCCTGTTTTTTTTTGGCGGGGAGGGGTTTGTTGGTTTTTTCACCTTACCCCAGTATTGCAGTTTAAGCTCTTCAGGTCATGGTGTAGATTTCTGATAGCTTTAATAGGGCAGGGTTTAATTGTTTTACTATAGAAATTCAATTGTGTTAGTCTATTACCTTTGGTCACCTTAAGAAGTAATCTTCCTGAATGCATAACTGATTCTTACCACTCACCATTTCACAGAATTTATGATCCATAAGCATATTCAATGATCAACAATCATGTAGTCTGATTGTGATCCAGAAAAAGCAAGTGTGTTGTTAAAACTTCTAGACTCCTGTCTGCCTGCTCCCTTCCACTTTATTGCTATTGATCTAATGTAGTACCATTGTACTCTGAGTAATACCAAATTCAAATTTGCTGAGAAAAGTAGGTGTAATTGGTGAATTACTGTGCTTTTGTGAAATCTCTGGCCACTAACAATAACCTAATGCATGTTATCTAAGACTCAAAATACAATTGCAACCATGTAATGTGCAAAACCACCCTCAGTTTTAGTATACTACTTAAAAGGTTGACTCTTAAGAACTCAGATTAACTATCCTCACTTATGTTGAGGGGAAATTTCTCACTGACTTCACTGAAAGCCCCAAGGACTACCTGTGTGCACTTTGGAAAACTGTATGAAATAACAGTGTCAAACTGTTATTTTTAAGATCTGAAGTTTTTAAATTGAACTATAACATTTCCATTGCAAAAAAATTTAATGACATTTTTTGGAGAGTAAAGGAGACTAAGGAACGCAATAGCTTAGTAAATATATGATGCCAGCTCAGCGCAAGTATGTTTGAAAATATTTGGTGCTTGCAGAGTAGTTATTTAATATTTAGGATCATGCAAAGGAAGAAACTAGGTTTTGGCCTTGAAATCATCTGACTGACTTGTATTGATGTCATGATAACGTACTTCAGTGGCTGATGCCTGTGAACAGTCCAAGGGCACATACCTAGTGACTCTACTACATATTGCTGGAGGCCATTCCAATTGTTCCCATTGTAATGTGGGGAGTCTTCTATTTAATTTTTTAACTGTTAATCTCCAAAGGCTGTTGTTTGCATCTGTTTATCAAATTGCAAACTCAGCTCTGAAAATGGGTTTTATGGTGTCCTTTTATTACGGTCCCATTTAGAATTGGAGCTGAGCACAAACATGACAAATATTTTTCTTTGTGGAGGCACACATTGTTGGAGGGCCATTGAAATAACATGAAACTGGAATTGTTTGTTTATGAGATCAGATTCATTCATTACTTTGGTAAGGAGCTGTGAAATGTAAATCTCACATTCCACTGGACAATAACAGCACCAGCTTGAACTCATTTAGAGGTGTGATATTCCGTTCAAAGGACGGCTGTTAATTTTATTGACCAAATTTTGGAATTGTGGTGGCATTGATATTCAGGAATGCTTCTGAATTGCTTTACTTCTATATAGCTTTGCTTATCTTTGGGAGGGAAAAGGGTTCAAGCTTTATATTAGCATATTGCTATTTTGAAAAATGCAAAGTTTTATTGTTGTTCTTTCTTAGCTTTCTTCTGTATCACATTTTCCCATCCAAGTGTGTGTGTGTGTAGGGATATAAAGAATGGATGTAATCATATTCTTTAGAACCAATGTTCATTTTCTTGCATATCTTTGCACTTTTGTACATTTTACACTGGTGGAATTTAATTTTTTTATCGAGATTTTGATCAGTTAGAGAGAAAATATTTAGTACTCATGTATAGACATTATAAAATAACAATTTAAGCTATCTGAAGTAACATTTAAAAAAGATTTTTTTTTTAACTTAGTAACTGAAACATCAATGGTCAAAGTAATATTATGGAATTAAGCAAATTCTTTAGACAAGACTATTTGAAGCCCAGCCTGACTTATGATACGCATGAATAAGTATAAAAGCAACCAAAAACTGGAGCCTGATCTTATTAAAAATTACTGGTTTCATATAAAATTACTCAATTAGACTAACAACTCAGTGTGAAACATTGTGTTTTTAACAAGCGGGGATTCAGTACTTTTCTAAAATATCATGGCTTATTCCTGTTTGATTTGAGTTGGCACCTAAACACCAGGTACCCAGAGCCTCTAGTTAGGTTAAACCCAGGTCTGTAATGCTGTCTATATACCTGTGTGTTGTTACTTCCAAGTATTTTGCTTTATGAAGAAAGGGAATAAACTTCGCTTTATCCCTAGAGTTGATTTGTCAGGTGTTAAACAGGAAACCCATTAGATGCATTTTGTGACAGCTGAATTTCCTTTCCTATGTTTTGTCAATGTGTATGACCTGCTGGATGTGATAGTGATAGAAACAAAGTTAAAATCAAACAAAAACTATCAACTGCTACTGCCCAAGTAGCCTGAGTGTGTCAAGGGTTTGACACAGTGCTAACTTTGATGTATTCTAACTAGTATGTGTCTCAGAGATGTATTAGTGATCTGGATCCTTGATTATTTGGCGAGAATGACTGCAGCTGGATCTACCTTGTGTGTGGATCCTTAGTATAAGTTTTTCTTTTGGCTTTTTTTAGGTTTTGTTTTCTGGTTTGTTTTTTTTTTTCTTTTCTCCTTGAGAAAAAAGGAGTATTCACTAAGATGTTCCTGGGGAAAAGAATGTGAGTTTGGAGTAGTGAACAGCAGCGTATAAAAATATCAGTGATGTCACAAAATCTCTGTCATTATGACATTTTATTGTTGATGAATTGTAAAAACCATCTGGGTACTATTCTAATGATTCAGGGGCCTCTGTATGGCTGGTACAGATGCTTCTTTTGTTATTGATGTGATCTTGTAAATAGTTAAAATATTTACAGAGGCACCTCTGAGCCGAAGCTATACCATTTTATTATTTATACCTTTTCAGAGGGACAAAAATGGAGGTGTCCACTAAATGTGATGGATTAGGCTTATAAACAGCCATTATTGCCATCAAACCTCACATGTCAGCTCTCCCTTTTGTGTCTGTGCATTTCTAAGCTAACCAGTGATCCATGCATAAGATAGAAGGTTAAGAATGTGTAGAGAGAAAGGGGGTTGACTCCAAGCAAGATGTATCTTCTGCTGATTAGAAATACAGCTGTAGAAAGGAGAGAGAAAAGAGTTTTTGCAACATGACACTCCCCTTTTCATTTCACACAACTCACTGTTTAGAACCTGCAAATCACTAACTAGCAGAGTCACTTTGCTGATTTGTGTAACTTCGTGCAGCTGCCTTTTGTTTTCCCAAGATAAAAATCAGGAAATGCAAAAATTAAACAGGACCAGAAAAAAGGAATAGCAGAGGGAATGAGAGGAAAAAGGTTGAGTAAGTGACTTTACAACTTGTTGACAGAGCACAGTACCGTTTTGTTATAATTAAGAATACTTTACAAGACATGCAGAAGGGAAAGCCAACAGAGCTTATTCAATATAATCCCTGTCAGTACTTAAAGCTGAAAAAGTTATTCCTGCTCCTGATGCACGTGCAAAAACAGAAATTATTTCCAAAACTAGTAACTTGTCTTTTAAAAATTATTCCTGTCTCTCTGAAATTGCAGAGTATGTCACAGCAGAATCTCCAAATGTGAATACCTTGTCTTGTGACTTTCTCCCCTTTCCTTCATGAAAAATAATTTTTATGCTAAAAAATTTATGAATATGAAAATCTTTTTAAACTTCAAATAAAATCGAATACAGGGGATTTGTTAATTTTTGGTCTGATACTGGGAAATAATGTGCTATACTCCAATTGTTTGTGATTTATTTGTTGTTATTGTTCAAATTGTTCAATATGTCAGTGTGTAACTGCTGAAAGAAGAGAACTGATTAAAAAAAATCATGTTTGATGTTTCAGAGACATTATATAAGTGCAACACTGATTTATTCAGGCTGGGGTTTATGTTACTGCATTGTTAATTTCTCTTTTGTCTTAACCTGAAACTGACTGTAGCAAACTATTAGGTAATTCTTATGCACAACTGAAAGCCACAGAGATGTATACTCATAGGCTACAGAAAAAAAAAAAATAAAAAGGAAAAAACTGTAGGAAATGTTTGTCTTCTTTCCAATGCCACGCTTAGAGCAGCTGAAAACTTTAACAATGAGTTTACAAAACTGTCCCTTAGAAATAAGTAGCAAGATTGGACATTATGTTTCAAACATAAAATTATGTGGAATGGGATTTTCTGACATGAAACTAAGGTTTCACTTTAATTTATAAAATACCAACAATAGCCAGTCTAGTAGTTGGATGCATTAGTATGCTGGTGCACTGACCATCTTGTCTCTATAAGTACTGTGACCTGAACTGCACAGCCAGTGCGGCAAAGGTCCAGATTTCAGTTGCCACTCCCATTGGGAAAGAAAAAACCAAGCTTGTACACAATTTATGCCCACAGTTGGTTCACTGTATATGCTGAAAAAAATCTCAAGAGAATGGCATTCAGCCTCATTTTAGTCAAACATAATCTGTATCAACAGCATTCAAAAATATTTAAAGAAAAAGAAAAAAAGGTTTCTTTCTGAAACTTACCATTGCAGTGAAGTGGATGTACAAATGTAGATTGCATGCAATATCCAGGTCTACACTTCTGTCTTGTTGTTACCTAGCATCTCCCACAAGAGAAAAATAACAGTAAAATGACAAATGCCCAATAAACTTGCATCCAATGTAAAGGAACATTTTCATCTCTGACCTTACAGTTTATATAAATTTCTACAGGCTTTGATGTAACTCTCTGGAGTTAGCACTTGGGAATGTGAAATGAAATTGCTCGAGACAGTGAATATGGGAAGAATTTAAAGTCCCAGTTAGCCTTAATTAGTGTTTTTATTTTCCTGGGAGTTCTGCTTCCTAACTTGATTAATAAATTGGCAAAGAAGGTAAATGCTGTGCCCCTTTGAATCAGATTTTAATTCAGGATGCAGTCAGACTACAAGAATCACAACTATGCTGTTTAATACTATATTACTAGTAAAGCTTTAACTTTATTCTTTACTCATTCCATCTCTGCAAAACATGTGAAGAAGTTCTTGAATACCATTCAGAAGGCCCTAGTCTTGTGGCTGCAGGTAGTTCCATGCAGATTGTCTCCTGTTAAAATCAGTGATGGGACACAGAAATTCTGCCTGCATGTATTTTTGTAGGTCAGGAGATGCTACTGGATTTTTTAGCCTTTTTAGTTTCAAGGAACTGAGATATACGTTTCGGTTCTGTGCGTGGTGTTTTCACTACCATCTCCTAATGTCCAGACTGTTCAATTATAAGTG
Source organism: Psittacus erithacus (assembly GCA_009867235.2). Lineage (NCBI taxonomy): Eukaryota > Metazoa > Chordata > Aves > Psittaciformes > Psittacidae > Psittacus > Psittacus erithacus. Next base: position 5,903 of record WYDI02038946.1, on the reverse strand, counting down.
AAGAGGAAAGCACAAAACAAAACAAAACTCTAGGAATGTGTTTTGTGAGCAAAGTGGGGGTTTGCTTTTCAGGCAAAAGACATATATCACTGCACTGATTTGTAGCTCAGCTCTCCGAAAGCTTGAAAAATGTTAAAACAAATCCCTCACCATTGTCTCTTTATGGCCTACAGAGGAAATGTTGGGTTTTTCGGTGTCTTAGACCTCCCATTAGCTGGGCAGAATCTGGAATTCTTCTTGGTTATGAGTCAGTGATCATACAGGCAAATGCACGTTTAACTGAAAAGAGAATTTTATGTACTACTTAGCCCTGATGCTGTTAGTGAGGTATCCTGAATATATGAAGGGGAAGAAGAAAACCATTTTTATAAAAGAAGCCCAAATCCTGACTTTCATGTAATCTTGTAGGTACCAGTGACTAATATTTCATGCAGACAAAAGCTAGTTAAAACTGACTTGAGATAAGCATTCTTCAGCAATGACTCATCTTCCCTAACAATAATGAAAATGTAGCCCCTATTTATGAGATATCTGAAGTGCAAATAGTAGTGTCCATGAAGTGAGGCTAATTACAGGAAGGACTTTCATGATAATTGCTAATAAACAACACTTGTCCTCCTTTGCATCTGTATTATTCTTTGCAGAGGAAGTTAGCTTCTGCAATTTGAATAGAATTTTGAACATTTGCTCAGGAGGTGTAGGCTGTAAGAGGCAGGAGTGAATAATAAAACTCAGCCATAAAAGGGTAGGAAGCTGACCACATCTGACATTTTCTCTCTTGTAAAATGTAGAATTCTGAACGGGTTACTGAATTCCCACAGATCATCACTGTCTCAGCATGTAACGTGGAATGACCAAAAAGAAGCAAATGCCTGTATCCATTCAGAGATTAAAACTGAAAACTAGTCAGTCTGGGAGTGATCATGTCTTCAAAGGGACAGAAAAATATCCTTTTAAAGGCTTCTAGTTCTCGGGAGTGTCTAGAAAGCTGATTTTAGTTTTAAAGGGTGTGTTCTGTGAGGGATTAAAATGGATTTTAAATCCGCAGAGAAATCATAAAATCATAGCAATTAGGCTTGGAAACATACCACTAGTATGTAGTGTTTTAAACTGTGAAGAAAGCAGCTATAAAAGTATTTTGAAAGTTGCAGCATTGTTATATTAGTTTTACAAAAAAATTTAAATTGAACCTCCCTTCTTTGTGCATCGTTCTCCTTAAATTCCTGCATAGCTGCTGTAAAGTCTGCTCCTTTCAGAATACCAACAAAGGTCTGTATTAGAAAGACAATACAGAAGGTGACCAGGTCTTAGTCTGTGCTCTTTGCAATGCCACATAAGTATCTTTATCTTATCTATATTTGTTAAATCAATTAAAAGAACATATGGAAGTTAATCCATGGCTGCCTTACTTTTGTAGTGTGACGCAGTATGAACACAGGGGATTTCTTGTACAGAATAGCTTTTTGGTAAATGTCAGAGGTCAGATTTGTGGCTGTGTTGAAAACAAGCTGCTGTTCTCTTTGATAAAATTATTCAGCATTTATTTTAGATGGTTAATGATATAAATTCCTTTTTACCACAAATATTGTAACAGTAAAACGGGAATGGTTTGCAGCCTGTTTGAGAGACGCAGAGTTCAACTGGCTTAGTGATCGAGCTGCTGGAACTTCTTCGAATGTTTCAGTAACTGAGAAACACAGATTTGGTGATCCGAAATGATTCTGCCATAATGCTTGTATCTTATCAGTTAGCATGTAGCTGCATCTTGAAAATTCAGATTGCTTTTGTTTAGGTGGATTTGAGCCTGCACCTTTTACCTCCAAGGTGTTGCCTTGCCTGGAGACATGGGACCCTCTTCTACTTGATCAAAATAGACATTTACTCAAACAGGCACCAGAATCTGCAAGAGATGGAGCTGTACACCAGAACCATATAATGTCTCAGGAAATAGGAGATTTAGGCATGCGTTCTCCAGGGGAGAAGGGAAAAAGAAACAAGGAAAGATGACAGCTTTCTTTTTACCACCTTTATGGATGTAGTTTGTCATGTCTCTTATAGTATCCCTTTGAGAAGTATCTCAAAATAAAATATTTTGCTTGGTCTTAAATGGGGAATTTGATATAAATTTTTTCTTTTGTCATTGAGAAAATACAGTTGGATCCAATATCTCAGGGGAAGTTCAGTGTATCGTCTAGATTTTGGGGGGTTTTTTTGTTGTTTTTTTTGTTTGTTTGTTTGTTTGTTTTTTATGGCCTGAACTTTTATAGCAATGGTAAAGCAATAAGTGAAGACTTTAAAAAAGTATTAAGTGATACAAGGCCCTCATCAGTAGACAATGAGATTGGTGAGTGCCTTAAAGTCTAACATACTCCTAAAATGCATCTGCAGACAAAAGGTTTGCTGCAAGCCGGAAATCTAGTTACATAAAGATCATAAACATAAATCGTAGGTGTATGCAAGACAGGAGCTGTGATAACTGGTGGTGAAAAGCAGGGCTATATATGCAAAGAAGTACACAGCATACAGTGCTGTTTAGGATCCTTTGTGAGGATGAATGCTCAGTGGATGGAGAAAAAGGAGCCTAACTTTATCTACATTAACTTAAAAAAATGATGGAAGTTTTGAAAGCTGTTCCGCAGAGATGGAAGATTTGGAAGATTCCACAGAGATTCTTGCCAGAGAGCAGATACTGAATACAAGTTAATGGAAAAGAAGGAGAAGGCTTTCTGCCTTTGCCTCCAGCTGGCCCTGCCCTGGAAGTGCTTTGCTGGGATGTATGAGACACCCCATGTTACAGGGTTTGCACAAAGTGTATGCACACAGGGCCATATTATTAGCAAGGCATGGAGGCATTACATTAGATAATTGTCTCTACAGTTGTAAATTAGCTTCCAAAAGTCTTTCAATTTTCAAATCATAGCTAAATCTTTTAATTTAGTGAAGGCATCCCTCTTATGTTAAACACTAATAACATACTGTACCCTCGATTACTTCAGATTTTGCAATGATATTAAGTAGTTCACAAGTGATTACATAATTGGCCTCTAATACGTGAAATTTTGGCTTCCTAAACTATCAAGAAGTTTCAATGTGTTCTGCTTAAATACATATTAAAAGTGATATGCAAATTTACAGTTACACAGTTGCCCAGAGCTGCAGTTTTCTAGAACAAAAAAACCCCAAAGGAGATTGTGAATAATGTACAAGTATTTATATTTGTCATAGTCTCCTTAACAGTGTTGTATTTCTAGTAATTTCTCATTTTTTTTAAGATTAAAACTGGTGTTTCATTACATTTACTTTAAATGGAGATCTTAATGAAATAATTCCTGTTTCATAGAAACAAAATGAACTGCATGCATTTTTTGTAAAAGGTGTAAGTGGAAGTTTCAGCACAAAGTTTGGAAAACCAGATGTTTGTGAAGCTGTTGCTGCCAATACCTGGATTTTTGAGAGAGACCTGCAAAGCATGTCAGAGTCCTGAGCAAGGAGTTCTAAAAGAGTTTGGGACAATAGAATATTTTTATTCCTTGAAATAAGTATATAATCATTTTGTTAACGTGGTTTTACTGAAGATAAATGGAGAGTAGGCAGAAGAGAAGGGTAATTAATAATGACCTTGGAGATAAATTTTCATTGTGTCTTTGCCCCTGTCCCATACTGGACTCATCTCCCACAGCCAGGCCAACACCCCAGGTGGTACAAAACCAGCTTCATAAAAACCTACATGACTGAAACATTAATGCACTACTTCACACTTTTTTCCTAAATTTCATTTGAAAAATCAGACTTTCTTAGAATATAAATCTGGATAGAATCTGACTGTAAAATTTCTTGGCGTGTTTTACGTCTCTAACACAGAATTGTCTGCTCCAATAATACAAATTTCCATCTTTTTTTATCTTGTTTGGATGCATTGAGTTTGGCACCATGTTTAGCATTTGAGTAATGCAGCAGCAGGACTAAATTAACTCCTGTTTCACTAGAAAACTTGTTGCTAAGAAGTCATGTCTCATTTGACTGTCAAAAAAAAATGTTTTGGGAACTTCTTTTACCTTTTGTATTTATAGCATGCATTGTTATGTAAAGGAAAAGATTGTTAGACCCATTGGCCTGAGAAAACCCAGTTCCCACTAATTCCGTAATAATTGGATTCCATTGCCACTGATTTTAATAGGAGCAGCATACCTGGCCTGCATCTCTCCGTTTAAAAAGCTTGAGAAGCTGTTTGGAAGATGAGTTGTAATTTAAAGTGAATTGGAACCATTAATTTAACATTAAGTTATAATCTAAGCAAATGCATAAATTGATTTAATGTAAAAATACAAGAAAGTTTGAGGTTCAACATTTGAAAATAATTGGAAGTCATTTCAGAGGCATCAATTTTATTTTATAAAACATCAATAGTTTTATTAGAATCATAGAATCATAGAATGGTTAGGTTTGGAAAGAACCTTAAGATAGTTCCAATCCCCCTGCCACAGGCAGGGATGCCTCACACTAGACCATGTTTCCCAATGCTCTGTCCAGTCTGGCCATGAACACTGCCAGGACTGATGCATTTACCACTTCTTTGGGCAACCTGTTCCAGTGCTTCACCATCCTTACAGTAAAGAACTTCTTGCTTACATTTAACCTAAAATTCCCCTGTTTAAGTTTAAACCCATCACCCCTTGTCCTATCACTACAGTCCCTAACAAAGTGTCCCTCCCCAGCATCCTTATAGGCTCCCTTCAGATACTAGAAGGCTGCTATGAGGTCTCCACTCAGCTTCTCTTCTCCAGGCTGAGCAGCCACAACTTTCTCAGGCTGTCTTCATACGGCAGGTCTTCCAGGGACCTGCCTATCCTCATGGCCCTCCTCTGGACTTGCTCCAACAACTCCATGTCATTCAGTAAAAGGCAAGAGGCAACCTGCCTTTTGGACTTTTTTCATGCATTTCTGTCAACAACAAAAAAAGTTTCAAATTTGGGGGGTTTCCAAAAAGAATTAGTGAGAATTTTCTTCAGTAAGTCAAAATATATTTGTTCTATGAGATTTTAAAGAATTAATATAGTTAAACCTAAATGCATAATTTTTGTTTACAATCTGGTATGGTCATGTTAGGTATTTGGTAATGCCTTAAAAACAATTTCTTTTTATTATTTAGAAGTTAGTGGTAATTCTTGAGGTCTCCAAGAGACAAGGGCACATCTAAACTGTTTCTCATGAGAAGCTGTATATTTTTTTTTTTAAGATCAGTCTTTGCTATTCTGAGCAGTGTTATTTCCTTAGCCTTAGACTGGCTTGATCTTCAGGTGCAACTTTTCTGTGCTTCTTTAAAGTAAAAGAAACAACAACAAAAACAACCCCATATGTAATGGTTCCGTCCATATTTGGTTTTGTTGGCCTCTTTCTGAGCTGTTTAATGGACAACTGGTTTGTTTAATTTATCTGACATGGTTTCTTCGTATTGGTTCAGGTTATCAGCACTGTTGCAGATCATATTGCAGCTTGTGCTCAGATTTGACCCTCTCTAGAGTTCACTTTAATCAGATCCTTATCATTAATGCAGTGATAAATAGAGATGCTTCAGAAGCAGTATACAGATTATTTATTTAGTGCCTCTCTGTATCATGTTTTATGCAACCAGGGATCAATGTCAGATCTTTATGGATATAGCTTAGGTTGCATCCAGTAACTACAACCTAAAGCCCTTTAAATAATGTTAACTTAATAGCTGACATTTTTGTGAAATAAATCTGCAAGGGGGGAAAATGTAATATTGCTGTACAGTGGGGAAGATATTGATTTTTAGTTTCATCGCAAACCTACAGGGATGTTTTTAGTTTAACAATTGCCTCTGAAGTCCCCACTTTAAAAAATAAATATATATATATATATATAAAAAAAAAATGCTTTTA